>MU221730.1:116634-176200 GCA_018584345.1 Thuja plicata
CCCCCACCACCTCCAAACCATGCTACCTCTCCATGCCGCATCCTCTCCACCCTGAAGCCTCTTCCCACATCCATACACTACTTCCCCTCCTCCCTGCCTCCCCTCGTCACCACCCTTCCCTACACTACTTCCCCTCTCCACGCTGCCCGCGCCAACCCTCCACCCACCTTCCCTTTGCCCTCCCTGAAACCCTCCGCCACCTCCCTGCACCACCCAAAAACACAACCTCATCCCACACACTCAGCTCAAGCTCCACCTCTGCCTCGAGCTCCTCCCTCCCAGACACAGTAAGCTAAATTTGATGGCCATCCAAGCATCAAAATACAGGGATATTGGCTTCCTACGATGGCCTCCAGACCATCAAACTTAACCCCATATTCTACTAACATCAACAGGGGTTTTAAAATCTTTACCTTCACCATTGAGCATTTTTAATTTGCAGCATGCTTTGAAACCCCCATAACTTGCTCATTTTACGTCCAAATGGAGTACAATTTTTTTTATTTTGGTTAGAATTCGTTGAAGATCACTGTGGTGGAGTTATTTTCTAGTTTTAGTTTATATATTTATCATAAATTACAGTTTTTCATCACTGTACTTGTCTAATCCTCTATTTTTCAGCTTCTAGAGCCTCGTACGGGCTCATATGGTAACATGTTTGAGTGCATTTTTTTGAAAGTGTATGATTTTTCATGTACTTTCTAAATATGCAATCAAATTTCTGATTTTTATTTTTTTAACGTTGAACAATCTTTGGCTTTGTTGTTCTTGAGCTTATCTTTTGATTACAGCCTAGTAGTGGTTTGGAGGACGTTATAAATGAATAAAAAATCATAAACTACTAATGAGTTTGATGCAAGACGCTTGTCGAAGACTTTGTGTATCTTTCAAAACTATCATGCCTGTGTTTTGTAGTTAAATAAAATATCAAATTTGGTGCCTAAAAAGAATCACTTTTCTTATCTGTTTGAAGTGTTCTCTAGATTTTTAATCTGCAAGAATTTCATGAACATATCCTCTCCCCTCGCCTTCATGAATATTGTGTGAAAGAGAAATTCATACAAATATTTTAGTGTGGCTACCTCTTGAGAGATTTAACAGAGTTGGTGAGATGGATTTCCCAACCGGTAACAGGCTAATACCAAGCCCTTCCAAACCGGTATATAAAAATGTCATTGTCATTAATCTCACAGTGAACAGGAGTCAATTTTGTTATGTTGATAGAAGATCTCCCTCAGTACCCTCGTGGTGCATTAAAACCTATAGAACTAAACTTCTGTAGGCTGGGAGGTCTCCTTAACAGGGCTAATCTACCGTATGTATAGCCACCTGAACGGATTCCCTGATTAAAAACTTTGTTCTAGTGACCAAAAATCGCTCTATCTGCTGGTGCGGAAGGTCAGAGATTGACTAAGATGTCCCATATTTTTATGGCTCTTAGTAGAGACAACGATTTCTTGGGAAGTGATTACCCTTGGGATTGAAAGATTGGTGTGCTTGAGATGTAAGTGCACTGTAAGGAGGAGCCTGTACCTCCAAGCTTCTAAGTTGTCTGCTATGAGTAGGTGTGGCTAAACTTTGGTTCAAGTGGGAATTTAGTAGATATTTCCCTGGCCTACCTAGGTTGTGGTGTGTTCTTTTTACAAAAAACATTCTTCTTGATGTGTCTTGCGTGAGTGAAACATCAAAATAGACAAAAATCATCAAAAAAATCATCTAAATGATCAACGATCCAAAATTTGCACTCTTAGGTGTTAAGCTATCAACTCTTGTTCGAGTTTCTGCATCTAGTAGTAAAACTCTAAAAATTAGTTGAATTTTTATCCAAGTTGGTATTATGTCTTCCATCGAGCTGGTTCTATCTGGATTCTCTCAAATTTGTGTTCTCACAACATCACTACTAGTTTGTCATTGACTGCAATCTGTTGACAATTTGACTCACTTGTTGTTTCAAAATCTAACTTTGTTGTGCTAGTCTAAGTGACTTTTTATCTTAATCATCTTTGTCTGTGTTGTCCTTATCCTGATTTGCGAGAGCTAGTTCTTTAACCTTTACTCAAGATTGGAGTCATTGCTATCTCTCTATTAGTTGGACTTTATCTCCTTTGTCCTTTGGTCTTGGACTTAATCAACACTTTATATATCACTTCAACACCTATTAGGCAATCAATCAATTCATCATACCTTCTCTTCAATCTTCTAAGAAAGTGCATCAAGACAATCTTACAATGTCTTAACGCAAATGGGATAAACCTTATGGTCCTAACAAAGTGAAAGAAGAGATTCTTATGGAAGATTTATCAAAACAATTTCAAACTTTGAAATCTGAAATCTAGGAATTAAAGGGGGATAAGGATACACCATCAAAAAATCCTCATTAAGATCAACCTATCCTTCGTTATTTTATCATGATTCTCACATCTCTCCACTTCCTTCCAACATGAAGAAATATTGGTATGGAAATGATATCTTTGATCAAGAGAGTGGCTCTAAAGCCCTAAAATATGTTGCAAACACCATGAAGTCTCCCTCCAAAGGGGTGAGTAACCTCATGAAAGAAAAACCTTGGGTTAAATGCAAGAGCGACTTCACTCCTTTGGGACAATCTTATGAATCAACATTGGAAGAACTTCTTGAGCATGACCTCATCACATTACCTCAAGTCAAATCATGTGGATTGAATTTCTTGAGTACCTATTGTGCATATCATTGAAGAAATGAGCATAAAAATTCAGCTTGCATGGAGTTAAAACATGAAATCCAAGATCTTCTTGATGATGGCATAATTAAATTGGACAATCATAATGATTTATCTAAAGAAGAACCAGATACTAATCTCAAGCATGATTAACATCAGGAATCCATGTCTAGCAATAATTCACATATCACATCTACTTCTTCCACCATTCCTACACCTCCTAAAGCTTCAAAACCAGCCACACCATCTCTATCAAGAAATGAGCCTAATGATGACTATGTCTACCCTCAAGGACTACCTCTAAAAGAGATCCAAGCTAATCAACATAAGACTTCAAGTCTTTCTTAGGATTCAAAGATCATAGACCCAAAGCTTCCATGTGCTTCAATTCCTATCAAGCCTATTCCAAATGATACTCCATTAGGTTTTCAAGAATCCCTCATGGAGATCAAAAATCTTACCTTGTCCTTAGAAGTGGCTCCATGTCAAGAGGGAAATGCAAAGTGTGACGAAACACATATCATTAATGATCAAGATAAAGCCATTATCCAATCCCTTCCAACATTTGATGAAAGTCCCATATCCCTAGATTTTGAGGATGATCCTCTCTTATCCTTCCATTTCTTCCAAGAAGATAGCCCCTCATCTCCCAAGCAAGATCAAGATATCCTTTCCACCATCTCTAATGAGCCTATTGAAAATCAAGAGATAAGTACCCTTTCTACACTATCTAAAGATCATTGTCAAGATTAGAGCATCCCATCACTCCCCTTGTCCTATTCTTCCATATCTAGAAACCATCATTCCTCAAAATCCCTTGCAGAATAATAAATCCCCTCAAGCTTCAACTTCTCCTATCAAAGCTACTCATGCACCTATTGATATAAAGGTGAATTCAAAAGAGAAGACCCTTGGTCTGATGAACTATAACTGATTGAATGTTTGAAGATGATACGTTTATGATCACCGAGCTGCAAAAGTGAATGCAAGACATTAAATCAATTAATGTATTGTATTGTCATTGATGTCAACTTGATATGGTTTCATTGTTCATACACATTTTTCATAACCTTGAAGATCTAAAGAGATAAACTTTATGTGGTCGGTAAAACATAAAAAGTTAGTATACATCGAGTGATAGTGAACACCGATTAGTTCACACTATATATCAAGCACATCAGTAATTGAGCAAGTGTTACTGAGAAAGTGTATACCGAGCACCGCAGTAACTAAAGATGATGACTGAGCATAAGTGGAGTTAAAGAACAATAAAATTGTTTAGCTGACAAAGCTATAATTTAGGGTTGACTGATTGATTGCTTTATTTTCAATGATCAATTAAACTAAAGTATGGAAGAAGATTTAAAGGAGAGCTTTACAAGATAAAGAAACACATGGTGAGTTTTACGGATCAAGGAGAGATCTACGACAAAAATAAAGAGATTGAGTGACTAATCATGCCTATATAAAAAGACAACAAATTCATTATCAAAGAGAGGAATGTTGAATATATTTTGTGTGAAGATAGAATTCTTCATGTAGATCTAATCATACAAGTTGAAGAATAGAGCCAAGGAATTCTGCAGACATTGAGCAACAAAGGAAAAAAC
Source organism: Thuja plicata (assembly GCA_018584345.1). Lineage (NCBI taxonomy): Eukaryota > Viridiplantae > Streptophyta > Pinopsida > Cupressales > Cupressaceae > Thuja > Thuja plicata. Next base: position 120,943 of record MU221730.1, read on the forward strand.
ATTCACTGAGTAGAATAAAGAAAGAAAGCAAAGGAACTAAAGTGTATATTGATCAGAGAGAGATTTTTGGACTAACAATAGATCTGAATATCTTCAAATCAAAGTTATATTTTGAACATATCATTTATTGTATCAATTTAATCATTGATTCAGAAAATCTCTTAACCGAGTGGGATTTAAAAATTCTTAGGAGGAGGAGGAGAGGGAGAGAAGGCGGGAATACAAAATTTGAATTGTGAATCTAGGGGGAAGCTGGAAGCTGAGGGACCTGCTGTTGGATCTATGATAGAAGGTGTAGAGAATGTTGTCAGATCAGTGGAAAAAGCAGGAGAATCAATGTTGCTTTTGTCTAGCGGGGACAATGGGTCAAATATGGGACCAGAGGTGAAAAATCCAAAAAATTTGAATGGTGGGGGAGAATCATCCCAAGATAAGTCACATGATTTCTCTGTGAATCAGGGGAAAGGCAAGTGGGCGGGTCTCTTTGGCATAAAACCTTTGGCTAAGTCCATCTTCCCTAAAGTGGATATATTATCTAACCCACTGAAAGGTGAGATTGGTATTTAGATACCAGATTAGTTATTTGACCACATGGTCTCTATCATGGCCTCTACCCTAGTAGGAAAATTTTTGGGCCATAGACCAAATATTGATCTAGTTAGATCCTTTGTGGACAAAAAATGGAGGCTGAAAGGTCAAGTCGATGTTGCGGCTATGGCGAAAGGTTTCTTCTCCTTTGTTTTCTCAAATGGGGAAGAGCTTTCAAAAGTTCTATGTGGGGGACCTTGGATGATGGGAAAATCTTCTCTATCATTGAAAAAATGGACAACAAGTCTAGACTATAATGAAAGCTTTTTTTACGGCAGTGCCAGTTTGGATCCATCTTCCTGGGATGCCTTTGGAATATTGGCATGAAGATATCTTAATAGCTATTGCAGGTTCTTTTGGGGAACTCTTATCTATAGATCCTATGACTAAAGCCAGAACTAGACAAGTTTATGCAAGAATCTGTGTAAACATCCAACAGAATGTTGACCTTCCTCAGGTTATATCTCTGAAATCAAAACTGGGGATATGGAATCAAGAGATTGAATATGAATCTATGCCTTTTGCCTATTTTACTTGTAATAAATCTGGTCATTGGGCTAAACACTGCCCTCAGAAAACCCAAAAGGAAAAAAAGAAGGATTAGGAGAAAATGGAGAATGGAGTGGAAAATAAAAATAGAGGAATTGCAAGTGACCCCGAGCTTGCTGGAAGGAAATAATGAGTCTTCCCAGTAGGAGAAAAATGGGGAAGATTTCCAAGCAAATGATAAGCAAGTCTCCCATGAAATCACAAGAAAAAAATAGAAGAAAGAGGGGATATCATCATAGCTGAAACAAAACAAAATGGAATAAGAAAAGAAGACAATGTTACTCTATCAAAAGGAAAAGAGAAAGAGAGGTACCATGAAGTAGAGAAGGAGATGGTAGTAAAATAAAAACAATGGTCAGAAGAAAAAAAGAAGGCAATTGACCTAATCAGGGAAAGTAAAGTTGACTCCCCAACAGATCTAAACCAGAAAGAGAAATAGAAGAAAGAGGAGGAAGAAGCAGAGGAAAAGTCATGGTCAACTGTGGGTTCAAAGAAGGGATCAAATAAGAAAAGGCCAAAATCCCTTTAGGGAAGGCACCTTACCTTTGAATCAAACTTAAGCTCTGGAAAGAAAGTTGAGAGTTCATCTATGGGGAAATCAAACAAGAAGGTAGGAGGCCAAAAACTAGGAGTTCAAACTAGACAACAAAAAGAAGATATAGGAACTCCAAAACAAGAAAAAGGAAGAAGGTCAGAGAAAACTCAAAGGGAGGAGGAAGAAAAACATAACAATGCTAATGGAAAACAACTAATTATCCATCAAGTTTGTACCCCAATCCTTAAATGAAGATTATCTCATGGAATATTTGAGGACTCAATAGTCCTCATAAGCAAGATGTCGTTAGGAATCTAGCTAGAAACTCTAAACCTAATATTCTCTTGATTCAAGAAACTAAAATGAAAAAAGATAAGATAGAAAGTATGAAGCTGGTTAAACATGGAAAATGCCTTGGTAGAAGTTTGGAAGGGGCCTTGGGAGGTCTGGCTATTTTCTACAACCAATCATGTTTTGACTGTAAGCTCCTTAAAGAAGACAAAAATTTCATTGTTGCTGATCTTAGGAGTTTAAAGGACAACTTTTCTTGGACATTAATTAATGTTTATGCTCCAAACACAAAGACATGAAGACTTAAGTTATGGAAGAATCGGCATGATCAGATGGAAGGAAGAAGAGATAAAAATTTCCTCCTTATGGGAGACTTTAACACCCCTCTTAAGTAGGAAGATAAAAAAGGAGGTAGTTTAGCCCAAGTGGAAAGCAAAGTTGACTTTATGGATTTCATTATCAACAAAGGACTACTGGATGTTGATCTAGAAGGGATAAAATACACTTGGTCTAATTTTAGGGTGGGAGAGGACCTGATTCAAGTTAAGCTAGATAGGGCTCTGATAAATCCAGAATGGTACACCAAGTTCTCTTGTGCCCTTACTTCCCTTACAAGAATTGGATCGGACCATTTCCCTATTTTCCTTAATTTCCCTCCATTCGCTGGAAAAAGAAATGCTCATTTTAGATTTGAGAAGATGTGGCTAGACCATCCTGATCTCTGGAAAATAAAATCAGGGAGTGGTGGAATATTGAGGTGGAAGGAACAGCTATGTTCAAAGTGGTCAAGAAATTGGCTAATGTCAAAACAAATGTTAAAAGCTGGAATAAGCATACCTATGGTGACATCTTCCAAGAAAAAATTAAATCCCAAATGGAATTGAATGATATCTAGGAGGAAATCCAAAGGAATGGTTTATTAGAAAATTTGAGAATTCAAGAGAATATAGCCCTTGCTAAATTTCATAATATTATTGCTAAAGAATAGACTATTTGGAGACAGAGATCTAGATGCCTCTGGTTAAAAGTAGGAGATAAGAATACCATATTCTTCCATCTCACTACTCTTAAACATAAGGCCACAAAAATAATCCATTCTTTGTCTATAAGGAATGGAAAAATAACCAAAGAAGAAGAAATAAGGGAAGAAATGGTGAGTTATTTTGCGTCCTTACTCTCTAAAGATCAAAACCTTGACATGGTTGAGCAGAGGAATCTTCTTGTTTCTATACCTCACATTCTGGATTCAGCAGCCAATGCTCTCCTAAAAGCTTTTCCTTTGGAGACTAAAATTAAGAAGGCTATCCTCTCCTTTGAAGGAGAGAAATCTCCTGGTCCGGATGGGTTTCAGATGTTCTTTTTCCAGTAGTTTTGGAGTATTGTTGGGAGAAATGTTTGTTCATCTGTTAAAGAATTATTTGGTACTAAATCTATCCTCAAGGAAATAAATTCAATGTTTATTTCTCTCATCCCTAAAAAATCTAGAGCGGACATGGTTGATGGCTTTAGACCCATAATTCTATGCAATTCCCTTTATAAAATCATTTCTAAGGTAATGATGTCCAGAATTTTGAGATTACTGCCAAATATTATCTCACCTCAATATAATGGGTTTGTCCCTAGAAGACAAATTCTTGATTCAATTATGGTTGTGCATGATAATATTCACTCCCTTCAAGCCTCTAAAAAATAGGGTTTTTTGATGAAACTGGACCTATCCAAAGCTTATGACAGAGTGGATTGGTCTTTCTTGTCTAAAATTATAAGATCCTTTGGATTTCATAAAGATGTCATAAGAATGATAATGCAATTGGTAACTACAGTTTCTTCCTCGATGCTGGTAAATGGAGGTTCCTCCATTTTCTTCCACCCTACAAGAGGTCTTAGACAAGGTGATCCCATTTCCCCCATCCTCTTTGCTATAATGGCAGAAAGTCTTGGGAGATCCATTAAAATTTTGGTCTTGTCAGGTTAGATTTCTGGTCTCCAACCATCCTCGGCTCTACATAAGTGTTCTCATGACCAATTTGTGGAGGATACTATTATGATGGGGGAGGCCTCTATAATGGAATCCAGGAACATGAAAAAGGCCTTGAACAATTACACAAAAGCTTCAAGTCAATCTATTAACTGGGAGAAGAGCTCCCTATTTTTTTGTAATACCCCTAAAGAAAGACAAAGGAAGATCTCTTCTATTTTTGGATGGAAGATAGGGACTCTTCCATCTACCTATTTGGGTCTCCCTCTTTTTCATAAACCTGATGAGGTCTTCTGGAATGGTATCCTTGAAATATTTCACAATAAGCTAGCTCGATGGAAAGGTGCTACTCTTAGCCAAGCTAGAAAAGTTCAACTTCTGAAATCTACCCTCCAAAATCTTCCAGTCTATGCTCTAAGTCTTTTTAAAATTCCTCAGAAATATGCTGACTTGATTGAAAAAATTTAGAAAAGATTTCTTTGGTCTAGAGTGGAAGAGAAGAAGATGTTAAGCCTTGTGGCTTGGGAGGTGGTGTGTAAACCTAAGAAATGGGGTGGGCTTGGCATCAGAAGTATCAAAAATACTAATAAGTCTTTGCTAGAAAAACAGTGCTGGAGAATCTTTGAAGAAGAGAAGGAATGGAATGCTATCATCAAGAGAAAGTGCCACTTATCCACGCTGGAGGAAGTTCTTAGGGACCCTTTGGAGATTAATGGCTCTTTCATCTGGAATAGTATAAGGAAAAATAGGGATCTGATCAGAAAAGTGACTAGATGGAAGCTGGGAAATGGAAGGAAAATCAATTTCTGGACAGATAAATGGCTGAAGGAAGAAGCCCTTAGTGAGAAGAAGGAATGGATGCCAGTGATTGCGGATTGTATAGAAATCATTGAAGAGAAGGTTTCTGATTACTAGATCAATGATAAATGGGTAGACCTTATCTCCTTTGATGCTTCTCTTAATTTGGTCAATAAGTTTCTTTCTCCCTGGTTTATTAGATCTAATAAACAAGATTCATTTATTTGGGGGCCGGAGGCTAATGAAAATTTTTCAGTCTCTTCTGCCTCTGCTCTTCTTTTCCAGAAGGATAACCACTCTTCTAGCTATCAGGTATGGAATAATAAACTTATTCCTAAAATAAATATGTTCTTTTGGCTTCTTGTTCAGAATAAAATCCTTACAGTGGATAATCTTTGCAAAAGGGGATTCAATATGCCTAACAGATGTATCCTCTATTGTTTTGAAGTTGAAAACTATAATCATATAATGATTCATTGTTCCTACTCTTGTAAAGTTTGGAATTCAGTGCTCAATGTCTTTAACATGGACTGGGTCAAACCTTATAATTTCTAGGATATGGTTAAACAATAGAGCTATCCCCTTAAGGGTAAAGAAGTCAAAGATCTTTGGAAGCTAATCCTGCCCCACTTCACTTGGAGAATATGGAAGGAAAGAAATTACAAAATCTTTAGAGAAAAAATATCCCCCTATCAAATTGTGGTAAATAGTGTGTGTAGAATTCTTCTGGAAAATTTTAAAAATCAGCTATCTAGTGACTCCCCCTACAAGAATTCTCTCAGTATCAGGGATATACTTATGAACTCATAGGTGCAGAAAGAAAACAACTTAAACTTGAGGGAAAATACCAGATGGAGTGCCCCTCCAAGTGGCTAGGTCAAAGGTAATTTTTATGGGGCAGCTAAAGGGAATCTGGGGACTGCTGGAGTGAAAGGTTTAATAAGGGATTCTACTGGTAATTGTCTGGGAGCAGTGGTTGTCCCACTAGGAGTTCAAACTAATCATATGGCCAAAGCCATGGCCACCACTCATGTGGCTATGCTGGCCAAAGATATGGGATTCTCTAAACTATGGTTGGAGGGAGACTCTCTGAACATAATTAAATGTATAAATGGAATTCATGAAGCTTCATGGACAATCAACCATATCATTGAAAAAATCAAATCCATAATGTCCAATTTTGAAGATTACCATATTTCCCAAGTTTTTAGGGAAGGTAATATGATGGCGGATGGCCTTTCAAATGTGGGAGTTTTTTCTGATGTCATGCAATCATGGCGAGGGGAGGTAGATTTTAAAATGGAGATAGTTAGTCTTATCAGGTATGACAGGATGAACAATATTGAAGGAGTTATAAATAAACATAATTAATGATGAGGTTAGCTATAATAATGAAAAGTAATGTGTGTTTTCATTCGAAGGAAATGAGATTAATGAGAAATGTGACACCGCACACTTTTTGGGTGTTAAACTCGAATCAGAACAATCACTATAGTAAAGCTTGCCAAAATTTTGTGTTCTAGACTTCAAAGTATCTGCATTTTCAAAAAGTGATGAGCACTATGGGGGGAGGTCTAAAGAGGGAGGATCCGATTGACTGTACCAAATGGAAATAGAAGAAGAAGGTCTGGAAAAGGTTGAAAAAGGGAGATGTTTCATAGTATTTGGATAAGCTCCATGGCTGGGATATGGAGATAACAAAAAAATTTGCAGAGGGTTGGAAGAATGGGAAAGTTAACCTATGGGGGAAATATTTCACTCTCACCATGAGGGTTATTTCTAAAATTATGGGCTTGTCTTGGGAGGGCATTAAATCCTATAGGGATAATAAGAGGGTAGGAACTCAAGCTTTCAAGAATTTTCCAAAAATAGAAGAAGAAGAGGCCCTTCTTAGTAAAGGGACGAGGGATTACGTTGATATTAAAAAAAAATTAAATCCCACTGGGCTAAGATTCTCATAGTTATGATCGATTATTTTACCTTGGACAGTAGATACTCTAAAATCTATAATCTGCACTTCGTCCTGGCTAATCATTTTAGGCATGGTAAAAAGATTTCATTTCCTTTTTATCTCCTGAGCTCATTTCATAACAACATGATGGATCATAGAAAGAAATCGAGTAACCCAGTGCTCCATGTGGGGCTCATTCTCTTGATTTCATAGTATGCCCGCAACCATATCCCAGAGCCTATCCCCAAAAGGGTTAAAGGGATTGCGAGGAAGGTTAAGTAGGAAAGTAAAAAATAGAGCTTGAAGAAAAGGGTTAGAACCAAAAAGAGGGAAAACCTGGAAATACAGGAGGAGATAGATGATGAAACCCTAGAGAATAAGGGAAAAGAGGAAGAGATCTAGAATGATGAAGCTTGTGATAATAATGACAAGAATCTAGAAAAGGAGAAAGAAGCTCAGCTGATTAAGGAGTACTCTCAGATGGAAGAGGAGGAAATGCCTATTACTGATAAAGAGGGCAAGGGCGATGAAGCTAGTAACCAAGAAATGGAAATTGAGGGAGATAAAAAAGAGGGAGATGAAAAAGAGGAGAAGAAGAATGAGGACAAAGGTGAGGAGGGTCAAAATGAGTAGCCAATTTAAAAGGCTGATAAAAGGAACAAGAAGAAATAGAGAATGGGCCTTGAAGAGGTTGGTTTTGATAGAGATGACGGAATCCTAAAAAGCAAAGTGGACTACAGGGTGAGTATGGAAGACTAGTTTAGTGAGGAGATGAAGATTATGAAGTAGCAATTGACTGAGATGTAGGAGGCCATGAAGCCTTTCAAGTCCAAGGTTGAGGAAATGGATAAAAACATGATGATTAAGGTAAATAACAGTAACAAAGATGAGGAGTTCACTGCTAGAGTTAATGCAATTATGGAAGAAAAGATGAAAGATATGAAAGAACAAATAAGCCATAATGGGCACATGATACATGTCATCCTTGAGAATAGCAACAAAGGGCTTCAAGTTTCAGTTCAGAACCTGAAAGTGTTATACGCTTACCTAGAAAGAAGTCTGCTGGAAAATACAACAATTGCCATTGATGATAAGGTAGGAAGCTCGAGCCCATGATCTAGAACCCGAAGTGGTATTAAAAGAAAATTCCTTGAGATCCCAAAAGAGATGCTAGAGATGAAGGAGTCCATTGATAAAATGGAAGAAATGCAGAAGGAGGCAGAGGTAGCCTACCAGAAAATGATATAATGTTTTTTCTTCAATTCTAAAAATTTTGCTGGAAATTGTGCTAGAAGTTGTGCTGGAAACTGTGCGTTCTTTTGGCAGCACTTTTAATTTCTTGTTTTGGGTTTAGGGTGTCTTTTTGGGTCGTGCCTTTTTTTCATTGCAGGCTTTCTATGTTTGTATGGGCTTATGATGCTTATCTCTAGTAGCTTATTGTAAAAGGTTTCAGGGTCCTTTCAAAACCTATTTTTACCTTAATAAAAAAAAATTCTTATTGTATTGAAATACTCAAGAGTATCAAAAGTTTTTCTTGTTGACAAAATAGTCAGTGCTAGGTCAAGAGAAAAACTGTTAGTTTTAAATCCTCTAACAAGGTTGCACTTAATAGTGTGTATTGTAACCTTTAATAGGGTTGGCTCTTCACCGAGCTCACTTTAGAAGAGTGAAAATATTTTATGTTACTGGTCCCAGGTGGTTTTTTCCCATATTGGGTTTCTACATTAAAATCTGTGTCAAATGTGTAAATGTTTCATCACATTGATATTTTGTTTTACACATTATTGAAACTAGATTGGTTGGTTAACACTAAGCTTATTTGCTGCTACTCGGTACAGTCTAGAAAAGATAAAAAAATATATCTTACCGAGCATCTTATATTTGTTAAAGTTATTTATGGCATACATCTTGATGAAATTGGGACTGTAAGATAACTAAAGGTATTATATTTAAGAGATAATTTTTTGGTTGGATATTTTAGAATTATTCTTAAGGCCACTGACTCACCCCCTGTCTTAGTTATCCTAAAAATTAGTATCAGAGCTTTGGTGCTTGGAATAAAATTTTAAAGGGAATTAAGCTAAAGATCACAAGATGAGTAAAAGGGATGTACCTAAGTTGAACAAGGACAACTTTGCATCATGGAAAAGAAGGATAAGACTTCATCTATCTTGTATTGGAAATGATGTTACACAACACTTGGATACTAAATATGTTGTACCTACTGGACCTCTGAGTGTTGATAAATTGAGAGAGAAACATGAACACAGTTCTATGATGATAGAACTTGCTTCTTCAGTAACCAATGCTGAATTTCAAGATGTAAAATCATGCACGTTGGAAAAGAAATGTGGGACAAACTCAAGCTAGTAAATGGAGGAGATACCAATGTGCTAAGAGCTAAAGCTGAAAACCTAAGAGGAAAGTCTGATGACCTAAGAATGAAATAAGGAGAGAACATCACTCAGTACAGTGACAAAATTAAAGAAGTTGTTAATGCTATCTGTGGTGTAGGAGGAGTACTTGATGAAGAAACAATTGTAAGTAAAATTCTGAGAACCATACTACATGTTTATGCCATTAGAGTATCTGCAATTCAAGACAAGAGAGCAGTAGCTAATAAAAATGTTACTCTTGATAGTTTGATTGGTAGACTTATTTCATTTGATATGAACAACTATGACACCAATATTTTACCTACTATTGAGTCTGCATTCAAGTCTTCTTTGAAAATAAGCAAATCTAGTAACAAAAACACTATGAGAAATGATAGTGATGAACAATAACTTGATTAAATTGAAGCACTAATGGCTAGGACATTACATAGAGGTAAAGGAATATATAAAGGTAAATTACCAATGGTCTATTTTAATTGCAAAGAATTTGGAAATTTTGCTGCTAGATGCCCTAACAAGAGTAAGGTTGAAAGAAACAATGACAGATCTTATGAAAATAAGTATGGCAGAAGTGATGACCGATACTACATAAGCAACCGACACTCTGGTAGAAGAGATAACTGACATTACAAGGACAAAGGTAAGAAGTCTTGTTACCTGGTTGAGAGAAAAGTTGATAATTCTGACATTAATTCTTATGAAGATATTGAGGTAGTATTTGTTGCTATGAAGGATGATTTAAATGAAGAAGAAAGGTATGTTGAAACAACACTCATATCTAAAGTTAGCAAAAATGATGTCTATATTATTGATAGTGGTTGTACTCATCACATGACTGGAGATAAAGAAAACTTTGAAACTTTTGAATATTATAATGGTGGATTAGTTAGGATGGGTAATGACTCACCTTGCCCAGTTGAAGGAAAATGTACCATCATGTTGAATAATCTAATCATATGTGAAAATGCATTTTGGGTGAAAGGACTTAACTATAATCTATCAAGTTTTTCACAGCTGAACAACACAGGACACCGAGTTTCATTTGAGGACAAAAAGGCAATGATCTATAATGGAACATGAAAGTTGATTGATACTAGTTAAAAAACAAAAGGTAATCTATTCTATCTTGATAATATTGAGACCACTTGTTTATTGGCTAGAAATGAAGACATTTGGTTGTGGCATAAATGGTTATGTCATGTGAATTTTAAAAATATGGTTAAGGTAAGAAAGAAAATAAAATTAAGAGGCTTACCGAGTATTTCAAATCCCGACCATGTTATGTGCAAGAATTGTCAAATAGGAAAAATGACAAAGTCTAGTTTCAAGAGAAAAATGTACACATCTAATGCTATTATGGAGTTATTCCATAGTGACTTATGTGGACCAATAAGAACAAAGAGTTATTATGGTGATAAATACTTTATTCAATTTGTTGATGGCTATTCTAGGATGATGACTATCATGTTCTTAAAAGATAAATCTGAAGCATTTAAGATGTTCCAATAGTATAAATCTAAAGTTTGTCACAAAAGAACAAGCAGTAAGTCACTTAACAAGAAATAAGTACATGGTTTCTTCAGAGACTCCATGGTTTTGATAATGATGTCTCCAAAGCCTTTGATGATGGCTGGGATAAGGGAATGGTGAATCTTGCTGGCAAATCTTTTAGCCTCAGCCTCAAGCTCCTCTCGGATATAACTAGTCTCCCACTGGATGGTCTGAAGTATTCAAAAGAGGTTAAGGTTGGAACTAGAGCTTATAAGAAATTTCCTATCACTGACGAGGAGAGGGCTCTTTTGGTTAAAGGTAAGAAAGACTATGTTGATATGGATAATATTGATAAAATTTGGGGTTCTGTCATCAAGGTTATAATGGAGTATCTCACTCTAGAGGGGAGATTTTCTAGGGTCTATAATTATCATTTTTCCCTAGTTAATCACTTCAGACATGATATAAAAATTTCTTTTCCCTACTTTCTCCTTTGTTCATTTAACCAGAGCATCACTGATTATAGAGTGAAGAACTTCCCTATTCTCCATGTCAGGCTCATATGCCTTATTGCTGATTATGCTAGAGACTACATTCCCGACCCTATCCCTGCCCAGATCAAAAAAAGGAAGAATATCGGCTCTCTGTCTAGGAAACCAAAACCTAAGAAAGCAATATCCCTCTCTGAGCTGACCTCCTGTAAGCCTTTGGAAGGGTTGAAGAATGATAAGGACCCTCGTGATGTCAAATCTTGTGTCTCTGATAAAAATGTCCTTGAGCCCTCTGCTAGCCCTATCCTCCCGGAGCCTGAAGGTGTGAAGCTTATACCCCAGGACATTAAGACCAAGGTAGTTATGAATACACAGGTGGGTAGTAATGTTGTGTCTAATCCCACTACCCACACCCTTGAGGAGAAGGATTCGGAGGATCCTAAAATCAATAATGCCAAGGATAGCCACGAGGATGGTCAGGATAATCAGAAAAGAGGGGAGAAGCTTAACCCTGCTCTGGAGACTAATAATATTGAAGGTAAAGAGGATTTTGAGATTGAGGTAGAGGCTGATGACAACAAAGTCAAAGAGATTGATACTAATCTTAATGATAGTAATGCTGAATACTTAGGAGATAATAGGTTTAAAGTTCTGGGAGAGGAAAATCTAGACTCCCACGATTCCCCCAGCTCAGGGAAGGAGAACGAGGATGAGGAAAGTGAGAGAATCCTTGATGGTAGTAAATCTCATCCTCTTCAAAGTGAAATAAGAAAGATGGATTCATAGGTCATAAGATCAATCATCATGACCCCCCTTGAGATTGCTATAAACAAATCCATCTACAGTTTTAATCTGGACAAATGGGTGTAGAGTGATTTGGTTGAACTTAAGAACAGATGTATCAAACTGGAAAATAAAAACTCTATCATCGAGGAAACAATTAAAAATATTAGGAAGGAGTATTCTCACAATGCTAATGCCCATGTGCTTGATTACGGTTCTGATCTAGATGATAAAATTAAAAAAGAAGTTGAGATAGCTATGATACCTATCAAGGAGAAGACAAGTAGGAATGAGGAAATGCTAAAACATTTGCTTGGCCTGGTTAATACAGGTATGAAGTCTACTCTGGCGAACTTGAATACTCTCAGTAAAATGCTAGAAGGAAACAAAGATGCCCCCCTAAGTGATACAATTGACCTGACTGAACCTACCCAACAAATGGGACCTGGTACCAGAACTAGGTCAAATACTAAGAAGAAGCATAAGGTTGATGATCAGGACATTCAGAGGCTGAAAGATAATGTTAAGACCATGCAGACTCAACTGGCACACTCTGAGAGCTTCTTGAAGACTATGTCTTAACCTTGGTGCTGGTGGCCTTTTTTCTCTATTTTTCTTCTAGCATTTTTTTCTTTTTGTTGTGTAGGTGCTTATTGCTAAATATGGGAGTTGTCCCTTTGTAGCCTGCTCCTCTCCTTGGGGCAGCTAGTTTTTCTCTGGGTCTTCATGCTTATCTCTCTTCTCTTTTGTAAAAGGGTTTTGGGGCCCCTTCAAAACCTATTTTTACCGTAATCAAAAATAAGGAATAAGTACAAAAGAGAGGGAATAAGTAAAAAAGAGAGGGAATAAGAACAAGCAGTAAGTCACTTAAAAATAGATGTTTGATTTGTGATTTTGAGCCTAAATCTGTTAATACTGCACTTGAGAATCAAGAATAGGTTGGTGCAATGAATGAAGAGATTGAACAAATTGAGAAGAATAAAACATGGACGTTAGTACCTAGACTGAGTGACAAAAATCTCATTGGCACCAAATGGATTTTCAAAAACAAACTTAATGAGAATGGAGAAGTCACAAGGAATAAAGAAAGACTGGTATGCAAAGGATATGTACAAGAAGAAGGTATTGAATATTGAGAAACATTTGCACCCATTTCTAGAATAGAAGGAGTAAGAATTCTATTTTCTTATGCTACTTTTAAAGGATTCAAGGTAAACCAAATGGATGTTAAAACTGCATTTCTAAATGGAATACTAAAAGAGGAGGTATACATTGAACAACTTGAAGGGTTTTTTTATCCTAACAAGAGGAACATGGTTTGAAAACTACACAAAGCCTTGTATGGGTTGAACAAGGACCAAGAGTTTGGTATGAAATACTTCACTCTTATCTCATTAGTATTGGATTTGTTAGAACAAGTGACAACATTAATCTATATTTGAAAGGAAATACTGATGATAAGATTTTGATTGCTGAGATATTTGTTGATGATATCATATTTGGAGGTAATGAAATGCTATGCAAGTCATTTTCTGATGAAATAAGAAAATAATTTGAAATGTCAATGTTTGGAGAGATCAATTTTTTCTTGGTATACATATTCTACAACAGGCTGAAGGCATCTACATCACACAATCCAAATACATCAAAGAAGTTCTAAATATATTCAAGATGGAGGTCTCCAAACTAGTTGGAACACCTATGGAAATCAGATGCAAATTGACAAAGGAAGACAAGACAACTGAGGTAAATTAGACCTTATACAGATCTATGATTGGTAAACTAATGTATGTTGTACACACTAGACCTAATATAGCACATGTAGTTGGTATAGTTGCAAGATTCTTTTCTAACCCTAAGGAATCACACATGAGTGCTGTTAAAAGAATTTTGAGATATCTGAAGAATACTCAAGACTATGGTTTTTGGTACAATAAAGAAGGAAAATTTGAGCTACAATTTTATACTGATGTTGATTGGGCTGGAAACATAGATGATAGAAAGAGAACTACAAGAGGATCATTCTTTATGGGTGACAGACTTGTCACATGGATAAGTTAAAAAAAGGATGCATATCTCAATCATTTGCAGAAGCATAATATGCAGCTACTCCTACAAATTGCTCTAATATTGCATGGATCAAGCAATTGCTGAAAGGTATGGATGAGGAAATTTGTGACCCATTAATTATCTATTGTGATAATACAAGTGCTATAAACATTTCAAAGAACCCTATGATGCATGCTAAGACAAAGAACATATATATTAAGTATCATTACTTGAGGGAACAAGTACAAGAGAAACATGTAATACTGGAATATGTACAATCCAAAGAAAAACTAGTAGACATATTCACAAAATCATTACCAAGAGATACATTTGAATACCTAAGGAATATACTAGGGGTTTGTCCCTTGTCTAATGGTCACTAAGCTGACTAGGAAGTTGCATTAGCCTACACATTATCAGAAGATTAATCATGTTGATGCAAGCTGAGATATGAAATGCAATGATATAACAGTACATTGAAGGTACTTATCTGATTATTGGCTACCACAGAGCTCTATATTGTTTTTTGGAATTGTTGTCAAATGGAGAGAAAAATTCAATGAAATATCCATCAGGGAGAAGAGACTAAGATTCAAAGGAGAGAAAGATTCAATGAAATAACCATGCATCAAAGGGAGATAATTGGATAGAGTTAACACTGCATATCTATCCAGAAAAGGGAGAAGAGATTCTACAATAAAGGGAGAGATAGAATAAGAAGACATAATTGCTACACCTATCCATTAAAGGGAATGAAGAAAGGGAGAGCACACATCATAATAAATCTGTAGGGAGAGCTACATGGTAAACATTTTTTTTTGTTAAATCTAAGCTAGAAGAGCTTACCGAGATTCAGATATTTGAATTGGTTATAGAACAATAAGTTTGGTATGTTATGGCATGCTTTATACTTCATATTTCATATTGTGTTTCCATCAATGCCAAAGGGAGAGATTGATGAACTATAACTGATTGAATGTTTGAAGATGATAATTTGATGATAACCGAGGTGCAAAAGTGAATGCAAGACATTAATTCAGTTAATGTATTGTATTTTCATTGATTTCAAATTGATATGGTTTGATTGTTCATACACCTATTGTCATAACCTTGAAGATCTGAAGAGACAAAGTTTATGTGGTCGGTAAAACATAAAAATTTAGTATATACCGAGTGACAGTGAACACCGAGCAGTTCACAGTGTATACCAAGCACAACAGTAACTGAGCAAGTGTTACCGAATAAGTATATACCGAGTACAGCAATAACTGAAGATGTTGAACGAGCATAGCTAGAGTTTAAGAATGACCAAATTTCTTAGTCGGTAGAGCTACAATTTAACATTGACTAATTAATTTCTTTATTTTCAACGATCAGTTAAACTAAAGCATGGAAGAATATTTAAAGCATTTTTTATTCATAATTATCAATGAGAGATTTACAAAATAAAACTAAAGGAGAGATTTACGGGATAAAGAAATGCATGGCAAGTTTTACAGATCAAGGATAGATCTATGAAAAAAACAAGGAGATTGAGCAGCTAATCATTGTTGGAATAATGGAAGGGTGTGTACTAAGAGGGGATGGGTGAATCATTACCCTTTAAGTGTTTTACCAATTAACCTTAGTACTCATTACTTGCATAATAGACCATTGTATCTTTTCTACTTCATGCATGCAATATCATAGCATAAATGTAAATGAACATAAACAAACATTAAAACATTCATGAAACTCATTTACACATGACACAAGTATTTGATAACACAGAAACCCTTGTTAGAAGGTAAAAATTACAGTGGGAATGAAACCCACAAAGCTCCACTATCTACAAAATGGAAGGTGTTTGTTAGGGCTACAAGTTGTGATGAATTTTGATGATCTTACCCTATTAGGAGTAACATGTTAGACTTGTTAAGTCTACTTGGTTAAGAGATTTCAGCAACACAATGTATGTGTGCACTCGGTTAAGAGATTTACATAAAGATTGTTAAGTCCACCTTGTGAAAGGATTTGACTATTTGCTACAATTTTTAGAGAGTAAAAAAATATATGACCTAATTGCTGCAATCTTACATTGCTGAATACAGATCCATTAAGTACAGAAAATGTATATCACCTTGTTGTGATGGATAATACCTATGTTCTTCTCGGTAGCCTTCTATGTAGTTCTTGATAAACTAAATTCTCCTTTGTTTATCCTTGTGTATGAAACTCTCTGTCTGATCCATAGATGTCCTTGGCATCTACAATCACATCATTCTTGATTGATTAATACATCTATATATACAATTTTTTGACCTAATTAGGTTTCACACTTTTCTTAAAAAATCTAAGATCCAAGGTTTAAAACTTGACCTTGATCTCCTAGTTTGCATGAATACAATTAGTTAACTAATTACATTCATCATTAACGCTTTTCTTGATCCATAATAAATAGTTATCCAGCTAAGAAAAAAGTTATTTTAAATATTAAAGTACTTTAGCTGATGTGTAGATAAGATCCACTTTTCTTGGTGAAATGTTGTCTCTCAGTGTAGATTGGTGCTCGATGATGTCTCTGTATATTGGTGCTCGGCTGATATACTACTCGGTGTTTAAAAAATTTTGGTGACCACTATGCTCGGTGAATGCTATCTCTCAGTGAGTGTTGTTGCTCGGTGATCATGACCAACCAAAACTGTCTTCTTGTATACTAATGACAACTTCTAATCCTTTAAGGATTATCAATCACCCCCTTTGGCATTAGTATTAAAAACTGATATGTTCAGTATATACACCAAGTTTTGTTCTTTTCCAATAACTCCCCCTATGTGCATGCCTTAGTATGTAGATACAATGTATGTACATGTTTTGCCATTTTTTGAAAGTAAAGACAAAGATGTAAAACTTATATCTTGTCAAGTATGTGTGAATGAGATTGTTGAATGTCTGCCATCATCTTCTCCCATTTGTCCTTCAAGTGGTCTACGGTCATTTTATCTAAATTTATTTCAGCATGCATTTCATAGATGCTTTCTTCTACTGACATCTCTGGGGTGGAAATTAGAGTCTTTGCCATAGTCATGTGTGTGGTCAACAATGTGAGATTCAGTAGTAACAAGGCTTGTAGCTCAGTTACTTCATCTCTAATTTTTCTTTCTACCTTTTTTATTTCAATTCTTAACCATTTAGATTCAACTAGCTTTTCATAATGCAGTTGGAATGCATTTGGTTTGGTTGAAAGACTTTGTGCACTAGCTTTTAGATCTTCATTTAACTTAGCTATCTATTGACTATGCTCGGTAGTGAAGTTTTCAAGAGTGCACATCTTTTGAACTAAGGTAACTACTTCTAAAATAATTGGTTCTAATGTAGTTACTAGTTCATAGATTTTCACCTTATTCTTTGCCACTTCTTGGCTCATTTTCTTTGTGAGTTTTTAGTGATACTTCTCTTCTACTCTTTCCCCAAAGACCTCAGCGTCTACATTCTGTTGTGTGATTTCCTCGGTTAGAAATACAAGTTGATCAATGATGGGTTCATTTTGATCAATCTTGGCATCATGAACTACCTACAATAGAATCTCTTTTGCTATTTCTAGGACTTTTGAATTTATGTTTTCTTTTCAGAGGTTGTCCTATTGTGCTTTTCTTTTTGATAACTCCCCATACCTTGTGTGTGACTCAGGATCAAGTGTTCTTGGATCATAGTTGGGTATGTCTATGATCTCATCTAGTGTGACTGGGGATTTACTTTTCTTGTTCTTGTTCTTGTTCTTCTGAATGTTGCTTGATGCAAGGGAATGAGGTACTATATAAAGAGCCTTTTGTTTATCAATTTGTGTCATTGATTTCCTGGGAGGTGTGGTGCCTTGGCAAGGTTGCTCAATCTATACCTATTGGTTGGTTGTAGACATCTCTACTTCAACCTTTTCTTGACTTGCAACCTTATCTGCCTTTCCACTTTCCTCGGTGGGTGCATCACTCGGTTTATCCTTTGCATTAGTATTTGTCTTCTCCCCTTGTTCCTCACCTTTGTCCATCAGTATGTCTGCTTCATTCTCACATGGTGTCTTCTGTGATTTAGTCATAATATTGATTTCTTGCATCAATACAGGCATATTACCTGGTATTAGTGCCTGTGCAACATCAGTAGTGTCCTTTTCATTTGTTTCCTCGGTTACAATATTGACATCTTCATCAGCCTTTGCATCATCATCAGGATCCCCTTGAGTGATATCATGTATAGTTATATATGGTGTTTCCCCTAATGATTTCAACATATCAGGAATATCATCCATGAATTTACTTTCTTCTGTGGTTAAGTCAGTGGAATTGACATCCTCAGTGTTGTTGATGAATATGTGCTTGAGGCTCGGTGTGGCCTCCTTCTCCTCGGTGTGAGTATTCTCAATTATAGCTAGTACCTTCTTGGATGGATTAAATATTTGAGTCCAAATCTTATTACTCTCTATGTCAATTTTCTCTAGCTTATTCTGCAATACTTTGTATGCTTTGGTTTTCGCAAAAAATTTATTTGCGTACTCCTTCATTGTTGAGTCAATTTATTCTACTATGGAGTTGGGCATGAAAGTAACTAAGGATTTATCTCTCATTTTTTTCTCCATATACAATGCATATGTCCACCTAGATGATATTTTGTCTTGTAGCTCCTGTGGAATATGATTGACAAATTATAGAGGTACATATTTGTAAGCTACCATCATCTTAATGATTGCTTCTTCTATTTTGTTCTTATCCTCAGTAGATAGAGTTCCTCATTGTCTAATATTATGATGTTGTATATTGCCTATGTTGATGATTGACTCTGCAATTTCATCAATTGTCTTTGGTATTTTAGCATTCTCTGCTTGGATTCTATTTTCTCTTTATGCCTCTTCAGTGTCATCTTTGTCTTCTCTTCCTCTTATATATCTCTTCCGTTGTCTCAAGGTTGGTTTCTCAGTTGAGACTTTTTTTTTTCTGATATGTTTTTACTGTGCCTTTCTTCAATGGTGGTGAGTCTATCTTTGTATTTTTTCCCCTTGTCCTAGATATAGTTGTTACTTCAGTAACTTTTGATTTCTTGGCCTTTGGTGGCTTTGCATCTAATTTGGTAGACTTTGAATCACTTACTTCTTTACCTTCACCAGTGGGTGATTGTTCCTCAGTGATATCCACTGATTGTTCCAACTCTTCATCAGTTACTGAGAATTTCTTCTTAAGTGTTTTCACCATTTGTGTTTTCTTCTTCCCTATTTTATTGACCACTAAACCAATCTTAATTCTTGACTTGGCTTCTTCATATGTCCCAAATCTGCTTAAGGATTTGTCAACTGGTTCATTTAGTAGGACTTCAATAGCTCTTGTAACCTGATCTATGTTAATTTCATAGTCCAATGGTGGTAACCATGTTGTTCTTGGGATAACAAGTTTGATGAGTGTATTGTCGGTGTCAACTACAAAGCATATCTCATCCTTGTATTGTTCAACCAACTGGGAAGGGATTCTCATCCTCTTCTACATCCTATTCTTGAATGTTTTAAAATATGCATCCAATAGTGGAATGAAATTATCTCCTAGTGATTTAATGTAATCACTAATCTGTGATGTGATCAGTTGGTTGGTGTCCCAAGTGACATAACCGACGAAAGGAAAGAAGTTCTAGAAGTAAAAGAATGTGCACATCAGTAAGGATCCAAACTTACATGTATTAAATTGGGTTGATTAAATTTTTTTCATGTACTCTTCTAGTTGTTTTAGTAGCAGCTTGGTTAGGTCAAGTTGCACACCTTTCTTTACTATCTTGTATGCAGTGTCGATAGCTCCACAAAAAACACTAATCATTATGCTTTCTTGAAATATCTTGTATCCAATCACATATGAACCAAATTTCATTTCAGGGTCAGTGATTGAATTGACTTTCAAACCTCTGTTGTCCCATTCGACACTAGTTAGTTTTTCAATCTTGGGGCATCTAGGGTGTCTTAGGGATTTTTCCTTCTTGATGATGGGGTATCTAGTTACTGCATGAATCACATCCTTTATGATTCAGTTCATCTAACCACATCTTTCTATCATGCACTCAACTGAGCACAATGAGGATCCATTCTATTTTGAACTCTTTTGGGAATAGTAGGGCATTGGTTAAACCTTTCACTTCAATGTGTTTGTAATCGTCCTTTAGGTTTCTATCCTTGCATAGCTTCAAATAGGCTTCCTAAAGTTCAATGTCTCCAATCTCTAAAAATTTGTGGTGAATGTATGCACAAATGTCTTCAACTAGTAAATTCCTAGGTGGGATACTCAAAAATTCTCCTTTGTCGTCGGGTTGAGAAGCAACCTCAGAGAAAAACTTGTAGTTTGGTTCCTCACAGGTTGAGTTCTTGATTAGAACAACCTTCCTATCCTTTTCCATTTTGATCTTTGAGGTTCGTGAAGTGGTTTCCATTGTTTGTTAAATTAGGGCTTCTTCATAAATAATTTGTTAGCTTGGTAAGTCTAGATACTCATTGGATTTTTGGTGTGAATGCTTTGAAATTTGTTGTAGTAGCTTTGAATGTGCTATGAATTGATCTGTAATGTGGTCACTCTGAATCTCTTTTCTTTTTTGTGCAATTTTCTCTTTAACACTGGGTGAATGAATGAGTTCACATTGCCCTTTTTATAGAAAAATATACCCTAAGTGAAGCATTAAATTCTTCACCTACCACTCGGTTGACAAAATGTAGATGCTCAATTAACACACCAAAGTATTTAGATCAGTGAGTATACAATAATCTGTACAAAGTTTCAACTTGTTTTTCTTCCACATCTTTACCGATGATTCTCAGTATATAGCGTCAACTCGGTTGTTTTTCACATGTTTACTGACATGCAATTTATGCTCAGTTCATATTGACCGACTAGACTAGATTCACAAAACATAACATGCAATATCATAGTGCATCTTCATTCATGCTAATTTGGCATATTCTCAATGAATATAGGAACTGATGTAAAACATAGCTTTGTAGAGTGCAGTTCCATACTTACTTGTAATGCTTAAGTGAGGGTGGTGGAATCACCTAATCCATTAGATGAGGTGTCACCAACTATAGTTCTTGGTCCAAAATTATCATTATTTGAATCTCTTCTCCACATTTTATTTCTCATTCTCATGATTTATTCAAGAATATTTCCATTTGCAAAAGTGCTTAACTTTGTCACTCAGTCTCTGCAGTCCTTTCTTAAGTGACTGACCTTATGACAGTGTAAGCATGCCATTTCAGGGTTAGTCTAGTTTCTAGATCTTCTTATCCATTTCTTCATATAGTTAGCAGCTATATGTCCATATCTACCACATCTTGTGCAATTTACCCAAGTGTTGTAATCCCAAACATATGTATTACCGACTCTTTTTGGTTGATATGCATTTTATTGTTCTTTAGGTTTCCAGACTTGCTTTATCCTTTTCCTACATTCATGAAATGTGTGGCCATGCATGTTGCAAGTAGAACAAATTTTTTCCATGTAATATTTCTTCTTTGGTTTGTTCATCTTAGATGTGCATTCATGAGCTTTGTGTCCATGCTTTTTACAATTATAACAATTACCTATGAATGTAGAAGTAGTTTTAGGAATACAATTTTCTTTGCTCTTGCAAACATTTGATGTGCGGCCTAGTTTTCCATAGTGATCACACGAATGCTTCTTTAGTCATGGATTTGTGTACACATTCCTTTGATCAGCTCAGTTTGATGATTCTCCATGCTCAGTATACCCTAAACTAGTATTTTTGTTGAGTCTCCTTTGTCCATTCAGAAATTTATCCATTCTTTTTGTACTGTCTTCAGCTTTCTTGATCATATCATTATGTTGTTGTTGAATCTGCACTTCATGCTTCAGTTTCTCATTTTCTTATTTAATTTCACCAATAGCTTCCAATTTTCCAGCAAGTTCCATGTTCACTCGGTTAGCCTCATGAATCATAATAACTACTTGATTGGTGATCTCAATGTGATGTTCAATAAGTCTTTGTATCTCATATTCTTTCTCTTGCAAATTTTCAGTAATCTTTCTTTTGTCATCAATAGCCAAAGTTCTTTCATGTTCAGCTTGTCTTGCATTATTCATAACATCAATCATTCTAACCATTTGTGTCTCTCGACCAATCTACAGTACTTTCACTTGTTCATTCAGATGTTGATTGATTTCATTTAGATTTGCAATGTTTCCTTCAGATGTGTCAGATGTACTACTAGATCCAGATTCAAATGAATCAAATAAGTTAGGTATCTCTTATTCATGATAGTTATTTTCATTGTAGCGAGATGCTGTGACTTTTCTTTCAGCCAATAATTCTTGCATTTTTTTTCTTGCCTCTTTGTATTGATCAAAGAAAATTTGTATTTGCAACTTCTAATTCTCAATGTTTTTATCAAGTTTATACCTTTCCATTGTAAGATCTTTTCTCTCAAGTGATTAAAATTTTCCAAAATAAGAGAACTAGCTCTGATACTAATTTTTGGAATAATGGAAGGGTGTGTACTGAGAGGGGAGGGGTGAATCAGTACCCTTAAAAACTTTTACCAATTAACTTTAGTACTCATTACTTGCATAACCGACCATTGTAGCTTTTATACTTCATGCATGCAATATCATAACATAAATGTAAATGCATATAAAAAAAATTGAAACATTCATGAAACTCATTTACACATGACACAAGTATTTGATAAGGCATAAACCCTTGTTAGAAGGTAAAAATTGCGGTGGGGATGAAACCCATAAAGCTTCACTATCTAAAGATTGGAAGGTGCGTTTTAGGGCTACAAGTTGTGATCACTTCTGATGATCTTACCTGTTAGGAGTAACATGTTAGACTTGTTAAGTCTAATCGGTTAAGAGATTTTAGCAACACAAAGTATTTGTGCACTCGGTTAAGAGATTTACATAAAGACTATTAAGTCCACCTTGTGAAAGGATTTTACTATTTTCTACAATTGTTAGGGAGTAAAAAAATATATAATTTGATTGCTACAATCTTACATTACTAATTACAGATCCATTAAGTACAGAAAATGTATATCACCTTAAATTGTGATGGATAATACCTCTGTTATGCTCAGTAGCCTTACATGTAGTTCTTGATAAACTGAATTCTTCTTTATCTGTCCTTGTTCATGAAACTCTCTTTTTGATCCATAGATGTCCTTGGTGGCTACATCACATCATTCTTGATTGATTAATACATCTATATACACAATATTTTGACCTAATTAGGTTTCATGCTTTTCTTGAAAAACTCTAAGATCCAAGGTTTACAACTTGACCTTGATCTCCTAGTTTGCATGAATACAATCAATTAACTAATTACATTCATCATTAACTCTTTTCTTGATCCACAAGAAACAGTTATCAAGCTAATAAAAAATTTATTTTAAAGATTAAAGTTCTTTAACTGACGTGTAGATAAGATCCACTTTTCTTGGTGAAATGTTGTCTCTCACTGTAGACTGGTTCTCAGTGATGTCTCTGTATACTAGTGCTCGGTTGATATACTTCTCAATGTTCAAAAAAAATTTCTGACCACTACGCTCTATGAATGTTGTTGCTTGGTGAGTGCTATCGCTTGCTGATCATGACTGACCAAAATTGTATGCTTGTATACTAATGACAACTTCTGATCCTTTAAGGATTATCAAATCATGTCTATATAAAGAGACAAGGAATTCATTATCAAAGAGAGGAATGTTGAATACATTTTTTTTGAAGATAGAATTCTTTAGGAAAATCTGATCATACAGGTTGAAGAACAAAGCCAAGGAATTCTACAGACACCGAGCAATAAAGGGCAGAGCATTCACCGAGAAGAATAAAGAAAGAAAGAAAAGGAATTGAAGTGTATATTGATCATAGAGGTATTTGTTTACTAACAATAGATCTGAATATTTACAAATAAAATTTGTACTTTGAACAGATCATTTACTATATCAGTTTAACCATTGATTCAAAAAATCTCTTAACCAAGTGGGATTTAACAATCCTTATTGTATTGAGATACTAAAGAGTATCAAAAGGTTTTCTTGTTGACAGCATAGCGAGTGCTAGGTCAAAAGACAAACAGTTAGTTTTAAATCCTCTAACAAAGTCGCACTTAACTGTGTACTATAACCTTTAACAAGGTTGGCTCTTCACCGAGCTCACTTCAAAAGAGTAAAAATATTTTGGGTTATCAGTCCCAGGTGGTTTTTTCCCATATTGTGTTTCCACATTAAAATATGTGTCAAATGTGTATATGTTTAATTGCATTGATATTTTGTTTTACACATTATTGAAACTAGATTGGTCGGTTAACACTAAGTTTATTTGCTGCTACTTAGTAAAGTCTAGAAAAGATAAACAATATATCTTACTGAGAAGCTTATATTTGTTAAAGTTATTTATGGCATAAATCTTAATGAAATTGGGGTTGTAAGATAACTGAAGCTATTATATTTAAGATATAAGTTTTTGGTTGGATCTTTTGGAATTATTATTAAGGCCACTTATTCACCCCCCCCTCAGCTATTCTAACATTGGTCATGCAGCTCACTCTAAAGATTTTGATATCCCTTCCACACCTTATCTCCCTCCATTTAGATCTAAGCATCAACCTTCACTATCCTCCAAATCCATCCTTGGTCCTTATATTCCAAAGTTGAAGCCTTCAAACCTTCCATCTATATTGGGTCCCTATATCCCTCCATCCAACATGCCTATAACTACTAGCTCATCATCTTCTTACCCTATCCCCTATCAAGATCAACAAAAGACATGCATCCTTGACCCTTCCTTATCAACCAATCCATATGAACCATCCATATCAGCCCTATTCATCCACACTCCCCAAGTCTTTTGGAAGTAATTTGGATGTACAATGAAGAAATCAGAAATATAGGAGTCCACTTACAAATGAAGATCACTATGTCCAATCTAATCAACATGTGACTATAAAGAAACAAGAAATATTCAAGAGACCACAAAGGTCCACTAAGAAAAGAATAATATCAAAGAAAATATGGGTTCCTAAATCCATCATGGAAGCCAAAATATAAAAATTGGAAGCGAAAATGGAAATCAGAGCAGAATCTAAAAAACTGAGATATGCGAATAATGCAAATAATTACAAGCATCCTGGTAGTCACTCCCAGCCTAGCATGAAACTAAAAGTTTTGGATACTAACCCAAACCCTAGCTCTCTGGTGCTGCGTAAAACTCCAGTGCATCCACCATGGTCGTCACCATGAATTCCTTGCAAAGAAGTAGATAAGTGTGGGAATCACTGCATCGTTCCATCTGTCAATCTTAATCACTCTATAGATTTACGGTTTGCGATGAAGATGTCAAATCCCTTTTTGGCCCTTATTGAGCACAGAGAATTAAAGAATCCTAATACATTGCAATCAAATTCCAACCATCAAATCAGTAATAATAAGTCAGGTGATACCATTCATGAGCCATCGGCAAAATCTACTGAGTGGCTAGGGTTTTGGCCAGTGGAAAAAGTCATTGGGAACCACAGAACTAGATCCAATTTGGATTCAAATCAGGCTACTGCACTCAAGGTCTCTCCAGATCATAATAATGAAAGTAAGCGTCTGTTTATTCCCCAAATCATTAAAAGGGACAATTTCCCCAAATTAGGCAAGTCATCTACCCACAATGGCCTTTGCCCTAATATCATTTTCTCTACTAAAATCTTAGAGAAATAGATTCTATTTTTTAATCATACTAAATATGCAGCCCTAAATAAATTACCCCTATATTCTCAGTAGATAGGTTTTCTATCTGAACCCAATGAGATTTCCCTCAATAATCGTGAAACTCATCTTTGGAAGATAGAAAATTCAAAGCCCAAATCTCCACTTATCCCTTCTGACTCATATATCCCCCCTCATCGTAAGGTTGGTATTCCCAACTCTTCTTTACATGCCTCCAGTCATCCCCTCTCTGAACCTAGCCCCTTTAATATTAAATCTGAGGAAAAAATTCTGATTATCAACAATCAAGACAGTGAAGATCGTTGGCAGGAATGTCAGACCGTTGGCATTTTCACATTTTGGAATGGGCCAAAACAAGAGATGATCAATCTCATTAACTGGTTAAAGGAATTCTGCAAAAATTAGGTAAGTATATCTCTCCACTCTGATAGTTTGATATATTTACATTGTAGTGATGAATTTGTTAAAAAAGATTTCCTTTTTGTCTTTGTTTGTTATTTTAAAGGTTATGTTATTAAATTCTTTGACTGGTCACCAGATTGTAAGGAAGAACAGTTAAACTTTCCTATACCAACTTGGATATCCATTCAATCCCTTCCTCCTGAACTTATGCATATAGAGATTCTTAGGAAAATTGGCTCTTCAATTGGCAATTTGATAGGTATTGACGCTTCGTATAAATATTACAATAATGTTAAATTTTTGATAAATTTTGAGAATAAAAACTCGGAACTTAAATATATTAACTTAATTTCAAACCACTCGATTTATAAATTGAACTTGTATAGATTTGATGGCAAAATCTTTGAAATAATCAAATTAAATGATGAAAGAAAGATCTCATTTAGAATTATTCAACCTACTTCAGATCTTATAGATACCTTCCCCATGATGAACATAAGAAATAAAAAAGAAAACCTAGGGAAGATCATTTTTGAGAAAGCTCTTTTGGACCCTATTCAGGTGACAGCAGGGAAAGCAATTTCAGATTTGGAAGATGGTGAAATCAGGAAAGAAAAAACAACAGCTCCAACTTCTTTTACAGAGATTAGAAACATTTCCATACCTATTTCCAAGGGAGATCCTAAGACAGAAATAGTGGTAATACATGCTGAAAATGAAAAAGATTTTCAAAGCAAAGATAAGGAAATGGTTTTATTTCCAGATAATAGTAAATAAATTATGCAAATGTCAAATATGGAATAGTGTAATAGCACCACTCTACAGATGGATTTAGAACTTACCTATGGAGAGCTAAGCATCAAAGAAATCAACAAAAGAGAAGAAGAAATAATAGTAGATAATATGTCTAATATTAGGACACTCAGGTCAGTCAACAGTAGCAGAAGATTAAACAAGAAGAAAAAGAAAACACAAAAAGCTAAGAATATAAAAGCAATAAGTGGGAAAGAAAAAATATCAGAAAAGAAATACAGCTCTCAGGATAATAAGATTTTGGTTAATATCAATAACTCTCTTGTAGAAAAAGAAAACACACATCTTGTCTTTGATGATTCACCAGAGCAAAGAAATGCTAAATGCACACAAGGAATAATGGAAACTCCATTGCAAAAGAAGGAAGAGCCTGTGAAGGAGAACACAAACTCCAAAAAAGAGGCAATAAAGTTATTCTCCAAATTTTGGCAAACACCAACAATAACACAACAATCACCTTTTGATAACATCAGTGAGCACTTTGCAAGGGAGAAGGATCAAAGTAAGATAAAAGGAATTATAACTCAAGAGTTGCATGATTTCCTTAATAATGACTCTTCAAAATATGAAGATCTAGAAATGCTAATTTTAGATGAGGTAGAGAAAGAGAATTTGGAACTATTAACCGATGAATTGATCCAAGTTTATAACTTTAATAATTTTGATAGTAGTAGTGAACTACAAAAAGAGGATTTAATACAGAGAGTTCTGAAACTATGCGGAGATAACTAGACCTTTGATGATTTAAGAAGAGATATGTTGATCATTGAGGATGAAGATAAGAGAAGTAAAGCTTTACAGTCAATCAAATCGAGAACAATAATAGGTCAAGGAGAAGGTATTGATTTGGAGAGAGCTTGGAGTATACCAGATGTAGCAGATAATATACATACAGATGGTCAGATTATCCTTGCAGAACAGATAATGAAAGAATTAGAAAATGAAGAAAAAGTAGAGAAAGAAGGAAAACAATCTGAAAGTGCTTTAAATGCAAAGGAAAACATAGATAAATTGGGTATTCTGATGAATCAAGAAGGGATTAATAGTCCTAAATATGGCAGAATGAAAGCTAAAAGAGGAAGGAAGTCTCTTAAAGAACTCAGAGAAGTAGATGGGCAGGCAAAAGAATAGAAAAAGATCAGTCAGTTACTTATTTCTGGGAAGGGGAAGTTCCTTCCCAAGATAGCATGAAGATCACTACCTAAAATGCTAGGGGCTTAAATGCTCCTAGCAAGAAACGCTTACTAAAACATAATTTAAAACAATTTGATTATGAAATTATTATGGTTCAAGAAACAAAATTAAATAAGGAAGAAAGATTTAAGCTAGAAAATAAATTAGGGAGTTGGAACTCTAACTTTCATGAATCCAGAGGTGCCTCAGGGGGATTAGGAATAATTTGGAATCCCAGGAAAGTAATGCTAAATGTACTAAACTCTAATAATTCATGGATGAGTAGTAGAATTAAAAGTATAAAAACTAACTTACAACTAATATTAGTAAACATCTATGGACCCATCAATAACTTAGATAAAAAACTTTTTTGGGAAGAAATAACTTTATTTATAAAACACCACAGCAATGAACGCATTCTTATAGGTGGAGATTTTAATATTATTATGAATATAGATGAAAAATTTGGAGGCATCCAGCAAATTTCCCAAGCATCTATGGAATTTAAAAAATGGATTGAGCTTAACAATGTATGTGATATTCCTATTAATAACGGTAAGTACACATGGAATAATAGAAGGAAAGACTTTTCCTTTATTGCTGAGAAACTGGACAAGTTCTTTCTCAAAGGTGAACTAAGTGAATTAGATTTAGATATTCAAGCCTCAATTCTTCCTATAATAGGATCGGATCACTATCCTGTTAGGATTGAATTTGTTGAACCTACTAAACCTAACAGAAATCCTTTTAAGTTTGAAAAAATGTGGTTTGTAGACAAAAATGTGATGGAGCTCATAAGAGAATGGTGGGATCAAGGTAATTTTAAAGGTTCCAAAATGTACATATTTGTGTCTAAGATGAAAATGATTAAAGAAAATATACTTCAATGGAATAAAGAACAACTCAACAATATATTTAAAGAAAAAATAGATAAGGAAGAAAACCTAAAAAAACTAAACATAGAAGTTATTAAAAATGGTATTAATAATGCGAACTTTCTTCTAGAAAAAGAACTACTCGCCAAGTAGGAAATTATTTTAGCAAAGGAAGAAGTCTTTTGGAGACAAAAATCTAGAGAAAAATGGTTAGAAGAAGGAGACCACAATACAAAAATTTTCCATAACAGCACGCTCTTCAACAGATCTAAATCCAAAATAATAAAAATTAAAGACTCATCTAGTTCGATCATGGAAAATTCTAACAATATTGCAAAGATTTTGGTAGATCATTTCTATAATCTATTAAACAACTTTGATAGTTTGAATTTGATAGCTCAAACAAAAATGCTTGAAACCATACCAAAAGTGGTGTCTATAGAAGATAACAAAGCACTTAATTCACCTATATCTCTGGAAGAAGTTAGATCTGTAGTATTCAACATGAACCCTGACAGTTCTCCAGGTCCAAACGGATTCCAGGCTTTCTTCTACCAAAACTATTGGGATATTATCAGAATTGATCTTTGGAAAGCCATTGAAGCATCAAGAAATGGTGGATCATTAGTTTTAGAAATTAATAATACCTTTCTCACCTTGATACCCAAAAAAGATGATCCTGAAAACCTAGGGGACTTTAGACCTATAGCTCTCTACAACACCATCTATAAAATCATATCAAAAATTTTAGCAAACCAACTGAACTGATTCTACCTAAGCTTATATCAGAAGACCAAATGGGTTTTGTACTAGGAAGGTTGATTCTAGATGGGATTCTCATTATAGAAGAAATGATACACTCAGCCAATAAGAATAATATGGAAAGTATGTTCATGAAAATGGGTATTCAGAAAGCATATGACATGGTTGATTAGAGGTTTCTATGCAAAACATTAGAAGCCTTCGGATTCTCGCACCAATGGATTAATCTTATCTTTCAATGCATCTCAACTCCTAAAATTTCAATTCTTATTAATGGAACTCCGAAAGGCTTCTTTAATACTTCAAGAGGTATAAGACAAGGAGATCCCATATCTCCTTTCTTATACATTATCATGGCAGAGGCCTTTGGTAGAGCAATTTCCAAAGCTCACACTGATGGCAAAATAAATGGAATTACCGTAACCAAGAATGTTTCGAATATAACCCACCAACAATATGCAGATGATACCATTTTTCCTGGAGAAAGTACAATAAAAAAGGCCCTAAACCTCAAGTCACTCATTCAATAGTATATGGAAGCTTCAGGTCAAAGAGTGAATGCTAAAAAATCAGAAATTTTTTTCCTTAGCACCAAACCTGAAATTGAAAAATAGATCTGTAATATCATGGGATATAAAAAAGGCTCATTTCCATGTAAATACTTTGGAATTGAGTTAGAAAAAGGTAGTAAAACTAACAAGGGATGGAATAATATCCTTGATAGAATGGACAAAAAGATAGGAGGTTGGAAAGATAAGTGGCTCACAAAAGCTGGTAAAGTTACTAAGATCAAAGCAGTCTTATCTGGCCTCCCAACCTACCCCCTTTCTTGCTTACCTCTATGTAAATGTATTAATAAGAAGCTTGAGGCTAAACTCAGAAGCTTCTTTTGGAATGACACTAAAGAACAGAAAAAACTAGCTCTTATAAAATGGGAAAACTTATGTAAACCTAAGGTATTGGGAGGTCTAGGTATCAAAAACTTAAGTTGGAAAAATGAAGCATTAGGGGCCAAACTAACTTGGTGTCTATTTATAGAAAGAGGTAAAAAATGGGCAAAAATTCTATATAAAAAATATCTAAATGCAGCTGATCCTTATTCCTTGTTTAGAATGAGGACCCTGCCTAAAGGATCTGAAAGCTGGAATTTTATAGTAAAAAGTAGATCCCTGATTAGTAAATATCTTACTTGGGATGTTGGTAATGGTGATGAATCTCTCTTCTGGGAGGACTCTTGGGATGGCCATCCCATAGTAGATAACCTGGGTATACTAGCTATTCTCAAAGATCAACTAGTCAAAACTTGGGGGTGTAAGGTCAGCAATTATAAAACTAAAAAATATATTAATGGTAGTATAATTTGGGAATGGAAAACTTTGGATAAATTTGACATAGAACCAGCAGTAAAAAAGGTTTATGAAAACATCATTCTTAAGAGGAAAATAAATCAATTAGTTAGAAATGATAAACTCATTTTGGCAGCTTCAAATGATGGCAATTATAAAGTTAAAAATGGTTATAGAGTAATTACTCAATCCCAAAGATGGGATGAAGTTAATACTCCCCTTAAACTCTGTTGGCTCCTAGAATAGGATATTAACTACTGACAGACTTAGAGAGTTGGGCATTGAGGGCCCTTCTAGATGTGTGTTGTGTAAGCTTGACAGTGAAGATTCTGATCATCTCTTATATAAATGCCCATATACCCAAGATTGTTGGGAATGGCTCTGAAATATGCTGAGCTAGACCACTCCTTTTCCTGAATCCATGGAAGATCTTCTTAGGGGATGGCCAACTAATAGAAGTAGCTTTATCAATGGTAAAATTTGGAATATTTGTCCTTCTATCCTTGTTTGGGAAGTATGGAAAGAAAGAAACAGAAGAATATTTCACGATCAAGATATGACTGTACCTGAGATTACTAATAAAATTGAGGCTTCTATTGTTGAAACCTTAAACTCTCACCTTAGGAAAACCCCAAAAGAGGAAGGATCAATTTTAGAGTGGGATGCTCTAATGAAAAAGAGTTGGAAGAACTTAATTAACCCCACGCTTATGTATAAAAAAAAGAATAAAGAGGCAAGGGACATGTGTATATGGATTCCACCCCCTAGTGATTGGATCAAATTAAATTTTGATGGTGCCTCAAGAGGCAATCCTGGTATTGCTGGGATAGGATGCATCATTAATAATGATTCTGGCAAGTGGATTGCTAAGAGGGCCAAACCTTTAGGTTCAACCACTAACAACCTAGCTAAATTAGAAGCCCTCCAAGAAGGCCTCCAAATTTGTCTTAATCTAAATATCTCTAAACTTATTATTGAAGGAGATTCACAGATTGTACTAAATGCCATTAGGAAAAGGGAGACACCAAACTGGGTTTTAAATTCTAAATTGGAAGAAGTTCTTAATCTCCTGGACCTCTTCGAAGATATTCAGATTCTCCATATTTTTTGGGAAGGTAATAAAGCAGCAGATCAATTAGCAAATAGGGGTGCTGATGGTGAAAATATCTTAATCTATAATGATAACTAAATTAACCAATAATTGAAGAGTCTCAGTCTTAACTAAAATTGGGTACTGTAACTCTCATTCTCAACAGCTAAATTAGTCTTGACTTATAATCTAGCTAAGAAGGGTAATAACAGATATCATTATCTCCACTCATCATTTCCTGCAAATCTTGCTTTGTTTAGATTATGGTTTGGTCTATCTCTGATCTAAAATTGGGTTTCTTGACTTCATCCTTGTAGTAGGTGGATTTTCTTTGCCCACTCTTAGATTTTTAGGGCTCCCTTTTCTTGATTCTGGAATGACTGATAATTGCGAAAGGTTTACTTATTTCATTTCAGAAATTTTATTTAACCTTCACTTGGTGGTTGCAGGACTGGATTTACAGGGCATATGTTCCTTTTCAATGCATGTTCTCCCACTATGTCCTATTCTTTTTGTTTATATATACTGTTTATTTGCTTAGATAGGTCTGGTTCATATTCTTCCTTTGGTGTTAAAGTGAATGAAATCTTATTTTTCTCGGTGCTATGGGCCAGGGTCCTTCTACCCATAAGTAACCTAATTTTTGGTTTACTATTAATTTATGTCACCTCTATTGTGCAGTACTTATATGTTTAAACGTTTAAATAATACTATTATGATCTCATAAGCTAGGTCTGGACTTGTATTTTCTTTAGCATTGTTCAGTACATATTAAAAGCCTAGCATTTGGTAGGTTTTCTTAATCATTATGTAGTCTGTGATACTATTTGGTGCAATTTTTTTTAGAAACATTCTGACTCTAAGCTCTACGAATTCAATTTTATTCTAACCCTACTAGAAGCAAAAGGTTTAGTTTGGCATTTGGTATATGAATATTTGGATAGGGTAGAGTACATCCAATGAAACAAGATGGTGACTCGGATCTTCACTCTTCAACATCGAGTGTCTCCAAGATTGTATTTTTTACTTGAGGAAACGCCAATTGTAATCAATGTATAATATCAACATGTTAATGAGTCCAAGCTCAAATAGAATTTCTAAGTTGTAATCAATATACTGGGGAATGCCCCTTTAATTTTTGTATAATAAAGGACTATGTCCCGGGCAAGACTGGAGGTTTTCTTTCCCCGTTCTTTCCTACCAGTGCCCATCTTAACGGAGGACTTGTAATATCTTTTATTCAATAAAATATAATTCAAGGCTTTGGTCGTTTACCGATCAAAAAAAAAAAAAATCCATCATGGAAGAATTACATTCTAAATCATCCAAAAATGAAAAGAAAAGGAAAATAAAAAAGAAAAAATGAAAAGAAAAGGAATCCAAATGCAGATGAAAATCAAAAGCTATGTGGATTCCAATGTCTCTTCTAAAGGAATTTAATACAAAAAGAAAATCAAAAGCTATGTGGATTTCCAAGTCTCTTCTAAAGGACTTGGATACAAAAAGAAAATCAAAAGATATGTGGATTCCCAAGTCTCTTCTAAAGGACCTGGATACAAAAAGAAAATCAAACGTTATGTGGATTTCCAAGTCTCTCTTAAAAGGCTTGAACAAAAAGGAAAATTCAGAGTTGGCATCCAAGCTTCCAAACTCTTCCACTTCATCTCCTTCTAAACATCTCCCATTTTCTAACTCTATTTTGGGTCCTTATGTCCCAAAATTTATTACCTTGAATACTTCACTCTCTTCTCCATCCATCTTGGGTCCTTGTGTACCAAGATCCATATCCAATCATACATCAAAACCTCAACCTATTCCATCCATTTTTACTCCATCTGTCCACTAATTTTCAAGGGGTATGTCAATGTTGATCTTATCACCATTTCCATCTACCTCTACACAAACCTTTCAATACCCTATCCAATATCCCACACCTACTTACCCATCCATCCCATATGCTTCCATTCATCTTATCCAATCCATCACATAAATCCTTGGCTACCATCTTCCTTATCCTCCATTTCTTCTCTACCATCACCCTATCAACATTTTTGAGCATATTTCAGTGGCCTTGGCCTATCATAGAATATCCTTCAAAGGAGCACTATCCAAAGAGAAAGAAGCTTAAGTTCCTCCATAAAATCAAAAGTACAAAAAAAAGAAATAAAATAAAAAAGTGCCTTGGTGAAAACCTGGTAAACAACCACCTTGGTAGAAAAAGTAAAGATAAATAAATCTGTCCTATGGTGAAAACTACTTCTTGTGACACCTTGGATAAGTACCATGATGAAAACCTGGAAAACATACATCATTTATAATTCCTCCTACTTGCACTCTTCAATTGGGGGAATGCTCCTTCC
Organism: Thuja plicata; assembly: GCA_018584345.1. Taxonomy (NCBI): domain Eukaryota; kingdom Viridiplantae; phylum Streptophyta; class Pinopsida; order Cupressales; family Cupressaceae; genus Thuja; species Thuja plicata. The sequence goes on from MU221730.1 coordinate 155,389, forward strand.
ATGTCATCTTATCCATCATATCTTACATCCATCTAGCCCATGAGCATCCATGTTCCTTCCAGTGATATTGACAAGGTTGAGCCTATCCATGAACACTATGTATCCTAACATTCATTATCCTTTCCATCAACCTATTCACTTGCTCTCATCTATGGTACCCTATCTTGATCTTTCTTATCCCAAGCCTATACTCACTATCCATAAACACCTTTGCACTAATCCCAAAACATTCACTTATACCTCCATCACCCCTTATCCCAATTGTGTTATCATAGCTATATCATATCCTATCAAATTGACCCCTTGGTCTTGATCAAAATAAAGAATGAAAAAAATAAAATTGTTTCTCAAAAAGAAACTTCTTGACATGTCCACTCTTTTGCACTACATTCTTTTGATGACATCAGGTCATTATCTTATATGCTATCCAGCACCGCTCCATGAGCCTGCATTGCTATATTATTATGTTTTCCCTAGCTTGGGTAATCTTGAGGAGACTATCCTTGAGGGTTGCATTCACCCTCTTCGTCTGTCATTGTCTGTTTGCCTCATCCATCAAGTTTCTAATCCATTTGTATTGATCTACACCTTGCTAGACATTGGGGGCAAACCAATGTGATCTTGCTTGAGAATAATTAATCTCTAAAAATCTAAAAATTGGAAAAAGTCCAGAAAAAATTATCATCTTGCTGAAAACCTAGCAATAGGCACCTTGATGCATCAATAAAAAAAATATAAAAAAAAATGAAATAAAAAAAAATTGAAAAAGATAAAAATTAAAAAAAATACAAAAATTTTGAAAAAGAAGAAAAAGTGCCTTGGTGAAAACCTGGTAAACAGGCGCCATGGTAAGAAAAATAGAATCTCTACCAAGTTGGTGAAAACTTGGTAAGCAGGCATCTCTTGTACCTTAGTGATCCATCTATTAATATTCAGTCTTGGCAATCCTTTGCTTCAGTTTGTATATAAGCTTTCAATCACTTTTGTGACACTCTTGTTCTTCTAAGAACCCTCCTAGCTTGAAACTGATCCATAGTCATAATCTGGGGGAAATTGAATCAGCTTTGTCCTCGTAGTATGAGTCAAGTTAGTCATTTTATTTTTCTGCTAGGATCATGGGCCCCAAATCAGATCACATCTTTGGATTACACCAGAGTTAGTAATCTTGTCAATTTTGGAGGAAAAATCTCTACTAACGCAACATGTGTTTCTCAACACCCTTATCAAAAGTGTTTCTTAACACTATCTTTGGATACATCTATGTTTTTTGACACACATTGGATACCACGAACATAAACAATAGATCAATAGAACTCAAACACATCACACTCACAAGCATGATGGTGATTCTCAATACCTCATACATGTACACATCTGAAAACTTTGAAACTGGCTGAAGTATGCTGAACTTCTATTTGTATGTTGTATGTTTTCATTGATTTTTTGTCAATCTTTTCTTTGTCTACTTCTTGTTGGTGTGGTCTCGATGATCGAACAACATCAAATAAATAGGGTGTATGTGGTAAGAGCTCCTACATTAAGGCGTAAGAGCCTCACATCCATCAATCTTGTTTACTTGTACACCAAGGTGAGTGATCGCTTGTTATAAAGACTCAAAAACTAGGCATGATCCTTTAACTCAGGGATTGGACATCCAACTAAGCACTTCATCCACTTTATAATAAAATCATTTAATATGTCAAACCTAGGGACATATTATTTGAAATAAGCCAACAAAATATATGCACCAAGCACATTCTTAACCAATCATTCTATAATTGTTGCAGGAAATAAATGTTGGAAAGGAACTACTCTATGGCTGCAAGAAATAAATGCTTTCGAAAGGAAAATATACTATTACTGCATGAAATGAATACTTAAAGGAAATATAACCTATTGTTGTGAAAGTAGATGCTTGAAAATAAATGATGGAAACAAATGCGGCTAGCAGGATGGAATAGTGCACACAAACAACTATAATGCTTTAGTTACTCTACCACTCGACTACAGGAAGCGGTACCTGTCTTGTGGCTTTGGCTGCAGGAGGTGTTCAGCATAGAAATTGAAATAACAGAAATGCAGGAAAGTGAGCTAACTTGAATGAATCTAAGCTATAGATTCCTCACCAAGTGGTCCCCCTTGAGTGAGTACCCAGAACACTCAATTACACAAAACTGAACTCAAAACTTCTTTTTCTCATTAACTTGAATAAAAGAGTACAAGAATTCTCAACAACAGTAAAATAATAGAATGCAACTATAATAATAATACTACTACCCTCCTTCTCACACAAGAGCGGGGCTTTATTTAAAGGGAAAAACATCTAACTGATAAACTCCACATGCCCTAAGAAAAGGTGAAGCTTTTATTACAACCATCTAACATAAAGGAAAACAAGAAAACAAGAAATAGAATCGGTCAAGAAGAGAGGAAAGAACTGCATAGAAAACAGATCTAACTTCCCACTCTCTCCTATATTTCATCAAGGAAATTATTGCACTCGCCAAATATTTTCTCAACTATCTCCACCTGGATCAATTTGGAAACCTTTCGCCACTTTACACTGATGTTTCATCCTTGCACATCTTCTACAAGACCGAGTCAAGCGACTAGCACATAGACGTGCTCACCTAAACAAGATGACAGTTGCAACTTTGATGCAGTCCATTAAAAACATTAGGATAAAAGAATTCGTGACATTTATTCAAAGTACATACATTAACTATTGTCCAAACAGTCAATTCATTCATAAAACATGATCATAAGTTCATAGAAATAAAACATAGCATATTCATCCCGATAAAGCACATTAAGTAGCATACGTCCATGGCATAGGTTCAGTGGTTGACTACCACATAATAATAGTATTAGAGCATAAAGTCTTGGAATAGTAATAGAAAAAATAAGAAAGGACCTAGCAAAAGTTCTTCTAATGTATCTAAAAGATGTCATTAAAATGGCCTATCATTCTGCCCCCTACGAAGACTAGTGCTAGTCCTCAGGTATTGAGACATTCTAGATTTTGGCAAGAACCTAGAGGTCTCCTTCTTGTGTTTCTCCAACCATGGAGGTGCCAATGCGCTAGCAGAACCCATGTGTGCACTCCATCTTTACCCGTCTGCTCAGTTCTTGTTGTTCATCTATTTCATCATCCACGTAACTTTACAATGGCCATAAAAGTAGGGGAGGCTGGAAGGTGAGTGGAAACCATCGCTCAGGTTGTGGTTGTCTTTGGCGTATATACCAACTAAAATGCTGCATTATAGCCCACAAGTTAATCAGAGTGTGTGGCTCTACTTTCTTAAGTGCTAGGGTAAGTCTTTCCCATCTCTTCTTTAATGCTTCAGCTACCCTGTCCTCATCTGATAATGACAATTTTTCAAATGCTGAGAAAAATTCCTCATGGCTTTCTAGAATCCACTTTCAATGCAGAATCATGAAATCTATACACAATTTGTATCCAGTCATAGTAAAGCTATTGTGGTGACCGACTTTCAGGATGTAGGGGAAATGAGATGGACTTTTCCAAGTTTTTGTACTTATGTAATTGCTCGCCATAATTTATTTCATTCTGAATCCAGGAAACAAGGGCAGAAAAATGTATATCACCAATAAAAAGAAGGGTGTTCCCATCAATATTAAAAGGAACAACATAATTGTGCATGTAAAATTCACATAGAAGATTCTGAACACAATCATGTGATCTATTGTATGCAGCCATAAATTCATGTGGGGTTTCTATGCCTGAGCTAACATCCCAGAGGACTCATTAATTTAAATAGGAAAAAATGCTCCTTGAGGCATAGGGCATAAACCCGTGGTGGTGATCTACATTCCAACAATTCTGGAATTATATATGCAATGTTGTTTACCTTATTCTATAGAAATTCAATTTCCTATTGTTTTCTTTCAATATCCCTTTGTAATTTTGTCTTTTCTAGTTCCCACATCAATTTTTGATATTGCATTGCATTGACACAGTCAACCGATAGAGAGTGAATAGTTACCTCCTCAAGATCCCAATGTGGGACTGCCATGGCTGCTTGTGGGTCTTCCTCTTTCTTTGGATAAATTGGCACATTTTCTGGAACAAGGGACCTTTCCCCGTGATTGCCTTCCTATAGAGAAGAAGATTCTCTTCCAGCAACTTTAGGCTCTGCTACTTCTGGTATTACACATTCTGCTTCTAGAATAGCCTCAGCGGCTGCAAGATCCTTTTCCATCATATCCTGGCATTTGGCAATAGGACTGTGTGTTTGTGGTTGTTCTTGCAAGGGTTCCTCCGAGGAGACATGAGACTCGTTAGCTGTCATAGGAGAAATTTTGTCGTCTGGTTGTGTCATGTTCAAATGAACACTTCTGCACAATGGGGTATTAGTAGAGGCTGCTGGTTGCTTCTGTGAAAGTTTCCTATTCTTGGTAGGTGTGGCCATAGGAGAAACAGTAGACATAGGAATATCTTGACTCATATATTCTGGCATTTTTTGCTTTGCCCTTGCCCTTTTTATCCTTTTGGAGAGAAACTGTAGGAACCTCAGTTTCTCTGCTCCCTGAGGTAGGGTTTGGATAGCTGAAGGGCACATTTTCCTCATTAACTACCGAAGGAGAAGAATTCCTCAAGGGTTCATCTTGTTCACCAAATTCTTCTTCCTCATAAGGGTTATTTCCCTATTCTTCTTGATTCTCAGGCCGTGACCCCTCTCCATGCAATTCAACATGAGGTGCCTCAATAAATCTGTCCCAAGACATGGGAGAGACATCCCTCAGTGACCTTTCGACCAATAGTTTAATTAAACCATTGTGGGTTACTCTGTTATGTCACCCCTTCTGTACCTCTTCAGCACTTAAGTTCAAAAGGATGTAAATAAAATTTAGAATATTTACTAAATGGTTATGTCGTAAATGGTTCAAAAATTTAAAGTGAATTGCATGCAAGAAGGGAAAATGGCCCTCATAAGTAATGTACCTTATGACATGAATGACCAACTAAGGAAATTTCCCTAGAAGAGATGTCTGCTTTACTCCTTGTTTACTGTAATCCATCGGGGCGTTTGCTGCAATGCAAATTACGCTTTGGTTGTTCATGTGTCATGCCCATGAATAAATTCTTCACATGTAGATGGAAGTCCAGAGACATCGACAATTTGTGCCTCTGAAGCTTTAATTCGCAACCCCTTAACATATGCAACTCCATTGTTGTATGTTCTCAGAAATTCCAGTGTCGTGTCTTCGTCATACCCATTTAACCTAAAAAAATAGGTGAGACAACCCACTCTGTTAAAAACCTAAATTCTTTCCTAGTCTTCTAACAATAACAGGTGATTTGATGGTTCATGTCGTATAGGAGAACCACCCATTCTGCTGCTTGAAATTCCAACAATGTCTGAGAAACTCAAAAATCTCCTTACTCCACTGATACTCTTTACTCTGTTTTCTAAAAAATCTCTTTGATGTGCCCAGAATTGGAATGAAAATTTTCTAGTATTTCTGGATGGACAAGACACAACCAAAGATTTTTAAATAATGATGTGAAGTTAAGCTAAAATTTTGAGTTAAAAATAGGGCTGGTTTCGACAGTTTACACACAGAGGTTGTCAAATCATAATTTCTAATATGACGGCTCAGTACAATTCAAGTAGAAAAATAGTAATAACAAAGATTGGTAATTATGACAGCTGATTTGGAAATGACATAAGTTTTTGGCTGATGGGATATTTCATTTATTATACACAAAATCCTATTTACTACCCCCTACAAAAAAATGATAAGTGCCCCCACTTGCATGGAGATGTATAGAAAAATCATGGATGAATCGCTCTTATTAATTACAATGTGTCATAATTATATTAATTGAAGTAAAAAAAAAAATTTGAGGAAATGAATTAATGCGTACCTTGGAATATTATACCATTAAATGCTCAAATCCAGAAAGATTTGGTAATGTTGGCAGAGTAAAAATTTGAGCTGGCGCAATAATGAGGTGATGTGAATGCAATGATGGCAGAAAATGATGATGAAAAAGAAGATGGAATGACATTTTTACCATGGAAAAGAGATTTTTTATGGGAAATAAAAAAATTTATTATGACTAGATGTGAGAAATTTTCAAAGAGATGACCAGAGCATATAATTACTTTGGTTAGTTGCAAGAATGCCCTCAGTAGGAAGAGGTCCTTTGGCTGTAGGAAAGTCTTCAGCTAGAGGAGGTTTGTTAGCTGCAGGAGGTCCTTCAACTATAGGAAAGTCATCTATAGGAGGAGGAGGTTCTTCGGTTGTAGGAGGTTCTATGGCTGCAGGAGGTTCAGCAGGTGCAGGAGAAATCTCAAATTGATGTAGGAAATCAGCCTTTGTTTGTGGTTTATGGTATAGGTAGAGCCTATGACCATTCACCAATAACTTGAAACGTATAGGGTCAATGGTAGATAGCTAAATTGCTCCATTAGAATAAACATGAATAACCTCATAAGGGCCAAGCCAACGTGTTGTAAGCTTACCTTGGTTTTCTTAGAATCATGAGTCGTACAAAAGAGCCCAGTCACTAGGAGAAAACTGTTTGGAAAGTATGTGCGAATCATGCCACTTTTTCCTCTATTTCTGAACCAACTCTGAGTGATGGAGGTCTGACTTCCTTATCTCATATAGCTGGTTATGCTATAGGATCCTATCATGTTGTGCCTCAGTAAGATCAATGTCTAGCTGCAATGTCGTTCGTAAAGTCTTATGTTCAAACTCAATCAGCATCACAACATTTTTTCCATATACCAACTCAAAAGGGGTAAACCTTGTTTTGGTTTTCCATGTAGTACGGTAGGCCCATACTACTTCTTGGAGATGACTGCTCCAATCTTTCTTGTGCAACTAAACTATTTTTGTGAGGATAGCATCTATCTCCCTATTAGTGATTTATGCCTGACCATTCTCCTGTGGGTGATATTGACTTGATTTTCAATGGTGAATATTATAATCGTTCATCAGAGCAGTAATCAATGTGGAGGTAAATTAATCTCCTTGGTCAATGACTTACTCATAGGGTATACCATAGCGTGTTAATATCTCCTCATACAAGAACTATGCAACTCTGTTGTCTCTGGCATGCTTCATGGCTCTAACCTCCACCCACTTGGTTACATAATTAGGACATACAAGTATGTATGAATTGTCATCAGATGCAGGAGTGATGGGACCAAAAAAATTGATTCCCCACTTATCAAATGGAGTCACTACAACCTGAGGAAACAGTGGCATTTCATCAAATTTAGTAGGCCGCCCCATCTACTGGCATCGATCATACTTCCTAGTATAATTGGTTTAATCCTTGTAGAGGGATGGCCAGTAGTAACCAATATTAAGTACCTTCATGGTTGTCCTTTTGGAAAAAAAATGTCCTCCACAGGGCTCATCATGACAAGCCTGGAGGATGTCATAAGTTTTGTCCTCACGAATGCATCTTCTCAATACTTGATCGGGGCTAGTATAGAATAAACAATCAACAATCAATGAAAAGTTGAAAGTTTTTTCTATTAGTAACTGCTTTTCCTTTGGAGAGAAGTGTAGAGGTAAGTTTTTTGAAATGAGATAGTTATCAATATCAATATATTAGGGTGCTTTTGCTACAATAGAGAACAAGTGGTCATCAAGAAAACTAAAATTAATTGCCATGGGTTCATCAGCATTCTGAGGGCGTGAGAGAAAATTAGCCACCACATTTGATATGCCTGGCTTATCTATGATGGTAATATCAAATTCTTGTAGCGGCAATAGCCATTGGGCTAACCACCCTATTATGGTAGGTTTGTTAGCTAAGTACTTAATAGCTGCATGGTTTGTATGCACAAAGATTAGGTAACTAGTGACATAATGGAGGAATTAGTTCAGAGCATAGATAATAGGCAATAGCTCATTTTTGGTAACTATGTAGTTCAACTCAGCTCCCTGTAGATTTTTGTTAATAAAGTAAATGGCATGTTCTAGTGTACCTTCCTTCTATCCAAGAACTACTCCAATAACATGATCAGAGGCATCTGTATGTATGTGGAATGGGAGTTCCCAATTAGGACCTCACATGACAGGTGCCTGAGTGAGTACAAACTTCAGCTGCAGGAAAGCTTAATCATAGTCTAATGTCCAGACAAATTTAGCATCTTTAGTGAGCAGTGAATACATAGGGCTGGCCATCTTGCTGAAGTCATTTATTAATCTTCTATAATACCCAGCATGAAAAAGGAAGCTTCTGACATCCTTTTGTTTGGCTAGGGTAGGCAGATTCACAATGACTTCAATTTTGGCCAGGTCTACCTGAATGCCAAGAGTAGAAACGTAGTTACCAAGAACTACTCCTTCTTTCATCATCATAAAACACTTCTCATTGTTCAAAGATAGGTTATACTATTTGCATCCGGTGAGGAATTTTTCCATTTTTTCCAATGCTTCCTCATAAGTTTCCCCATAAGTTGTAAAGTCGTCCATGTAGATCTCCATACAGTCATGGGAAATATCTGCAAAAATACTGATAACTGCCCATTGGAAAGTAGCAGGAGCACTGTAGAGGCCAAATGGAAAAACTAAATTAGCAAAATTCCTCCATCGGTAGGTGAATGTGGTCTTTTCCTGATCCTCTGGAAGAATCTGGATCAGATTCTATTCACTGTAGCCATCCAAGAAAGAAAATTATTTCTTTCCTGCTAGAGAATCTAGGACCTGGTCAATGAATGGAAGAGGGAAATGGTCCTTTTTGGTGGCATTGTTAAGCTCTTTGTAGTCTACACACACTCTCCACTTACCACCTTTCTTAGGAACTATGACTAGTGGGGAAACCCACAGGCTGTTTGATATAGGATATATGAAACTGACTTTAAGGAGTTTTTGGAGTTCGACTTTGACTATCTCACGAAGGGCAGGGTTGACACGTCTTTGAAATTGCCTTACTGGTGGTTTGTCCTCCTTTAGGAAGATCATATGACTGCATAAATTTGGGTCCAAACCTTTCATATCAACATAATCCTAGGCAAAAGTTGTAGCATGAGTCTTCAGTAGCTTGGTCAATGATGTTTGTTGTTGAGGAGAAAGTTTTCTATTAATGTTTAAGCAACATTTGGGGGAAACTTCTAGTTGCTTAGTGAGCTCTACCATGGATGCATCGGTCAATGAGGGTAATTGGATCTCATAGGGAAGCATTTGGTGATAGATTTGGTTGGTTATAGGGGAAGATATTTGGTAATTAGAGTAGAGTGCCTAGAGGGAGTATTTTTGGAGGGAACTATCCAAAGGGTTCAAGTTTGATCCATACTGGTTATGAAGGATGTTGGTGATTACCTTATCTTCTTCTTGAAGCTGCAGGAAGGGGTCCCTTTTTAACATCATTAATTGGGAGACTGAATTAATAAATTTAGCTTCCTCTCCTACATCTGGCCATATGGGAGAGGCTAATTCCATCTGAGGTTAAGCAAGATGATACAAGGCCAAGGTTTTGGTGTGCTAGCCATCAGAAATGGTCATATCTCCTAATCGACAATTGATGTAGGCATCAGCAGTAGCCAGCCAAGAACATCCCAAAATAATTAGATAACCTCCTATAGTAGCTTTTGGTGAGAAGATCATGAAATATGTAGGGTAGGACCAAGACTCTAGGTCAACCACAATGTCCTCCACCATGCCATCAGGCTTTACAGTCAAACTGTCTGCGAGTTGTAGGATAGTAGGTATATTGCAAAGGTTGGTGATACCAAGGCGTTGTATAATGTCCTTGGTCATGACATTAAAGGCAGATCCAAGATTAATCAAGGAATTTTTTATATCAGTCCCATTAATAATGACCTTGACAATAGGGCTGCTAGGGTTAGAATATTTTGAGATGGTAAGCTTCACTAACATAATGTCTTCTAGTTTGCCCAGGACATGGATAGTCTAGGGATCCTTCTTCTTGGCCAAGACTTTTAAAGCAAGCTTCCTTGATGGATTTTCCATATGTAGGAACATCTTTGATTGCCTGAAAAAGGGGAATTTGGATGCTGACATTCTTTAGTTGGTCTAGGATATTGAAAGTTGATTCATCAGTGGTTTTTGGATTGCTCTGCTGCAATATTTGTGGGAAAGGAGGAATGGTAGGCTGATTGGTCTTAGCTGGTGATGCAGGGGCTACTGGATTAGATGGATTTTTGGGTTGATTGGGCTCCTCAAAAGTCATTTTAATGATTACAGTAGGCTCAGGTGTGGGAAAAGTGGTACTAGACCGTAGGTGAATAACTTCAAGGTTAATTGTATACGCAGGGTATTACATGGGATACTGTGACTTGTCTATAGCATACACATTTTTCTATGGTGGAGGAGGTCGAGTGTTAGGGTTCAGCTACAGCTATGTAGGTAACTAAGTAGGCTTAGGGGGTGGATTAGTAGTTGCAGGAGGTGGCATAAGAGCTTGCTACTATGGAGGCTACATAAGTGGTGGCAAAAATCATATTGGTTGATTTGGCCATTGCTGGCAACCTCACCACTATGGGTTCTACTGCCAATTACCTTGTGGTGGCTTCCATGCCCCTTGAGGTTGTTTCCAACCTCCTTAAGGGTTTGACCACTGTGGATTAGGGTAATTCTGCCACTCATTCTGATCAAAATTATTCCAGGGAGGATTTTTGGTAATTCATGGGGGGTTTCCATTGATTATTATAAAAAGGACCACTAAATGAAAGAGGATCCTGGGGCATACCTTGTCTCTATACCCATGGTCATCGCTGAGTGAAAAAGAATAGATGATCATCCTCTAGTTCAACTAGTTTGTAATCAGTAGGCATTTGTGTAGTCTCCATGTTAGCAACTAGTTTGCATCTTTAGTCTCTCTTCTTCTATCTACAATGTGGACATAATTCTGCTAGCATGGCCTTTACTTCCTCATGTTTCTTCTTAGCTTTCATGGTTTCCAGTTGGGTGGCCATGTTTTTGATGATATATTGCTTAAAATTGGACAAGAGATTGGTTATCTCAGTCCATGAAGCACCAACACCATTGAACATGCCCAAAGTGGACCTATATCCTCTTCCTTTCTTAATAGCAGCTATTGAGTATTTAAGACAGATCTTCTGAATATCAGCCCGTGATGTCTGGGTGATATCTCCTCCAGCCATTAGGTCTAATTCCTCTGTTCATCCATCATGAATGCCTCTCAAAAAGAGTAAGTTATAAAATTATTCATTGAGCTCGTGCTGAGTATTCTTTTGCAAATTGAACTTGAACCTTGAGACATAATACTTGAGACTCTTATCCTCCTTTTGTGAAATCTTAAAGATGGCATTCCCTCACATATCATTCCCTCAACATTACTCATATTTCATCAAGAAAGCATCCTTCATTTCATCCCAATTATGGACAACATCTTGTCCTAATCCCATAAACCATCACAATGCAGACTCTTTGAGTGTTGCAGGGAATAGCTTAAGCCTGTGGGCATTGGTGGTGTACTCATAGCTCCTACAAAGGATATCAAACTCAAAGAGAAAGGTATCTAGGTCCTCTGTGACAAGGGCATAAAATTCTGGAAGAGCAGAAGAGGGAATATTTTTAAGGTTTTTATTATCTTGTTGATTAGAGATAGGAAAAGGAAATGTAGTAGGATTAGCCATCATTTTTTGTTGTGGAGGTGGATTTTAAGGGGGGTTATGAGCTTGGTAGATGACTAATTGCCAAGGATTTTCTTCTCAAGGATTCTGTAGTTCTAGATTGGAAAAGGCTTCAACAAATAGATTGGCTTCTAGTTGTTCCTGGAAGAACCCATGAAAGTCACCCTCAGAAGATGAGGATGATGAAGGGGCTTCAGGGAGTTCAAAAATAGCATCCATAAACTGGTTCTCTTCCTCAAATAGGTTGTGGTGTGGATTTGTAAAGTACCTTCCTCAGGCATCTCTTCATCTATTATGCATGCAGATACTATGGAATGATGTGAATAGCGGTTTGCTTTGTCAAGATAAGGTTTAATCTACTGAAAGAAGGGATTGAAATCATGTAAAAAAATCCTAGGAATGGTTGAATAAGAACCAGGCTCGGCACCATCCCTAGCAGTGGCACCAAAAAATGATCGCTTGTTATAAAGACTTAGAATCTAGACATGATCCTTTAACTCAGGGATTGGACATCCAACTAAGAACTTCATCCACTTTATAATAAAATAATTTAATATGTCAAACCCAAGGACGTGTTACTTGAAATAGGCCAGAAAAATATATGCACCAAGTACTTTCTCAACCAATCATTCTATAATTGCTGCATGAAATAAATGTTGGAAAAGAACTACACTATGGATGCAAGAAGTAAATGCCTTCAAAAGGAAACTATACTATTGCTGCATGAAATGAATACTTAAAGGAAATCTAAACTATTGTTGTGACATTAGATGCTTTAAAATAAATGATTGAAAAAATGTTGCTAGTAGGATGGAAGAGTGCACACAAACAACTATAATGCTTTAGTTACTCCGTCGCTCGGCTGCAGGAAGCAGTAGCTGTCTTGTGGCTTTGGCTACAGGAGTTGTTCAGCATAGGAATTGAAATAATAGAAATGCAGGATAGTGAGCTAACTAGAATGAATCTAAGCTATGAATTCCTCACCAAGTGGACCCCCTTGGGTGAGTACCTAGAACACTCAATTACACAGAACTGAACTCAAAACTTCATTTTCTCATTAACTTGAATAAAAGAGTACAGGAATTCTCAACAACAATAAAATAACAAAATACAACTATAATAACAATACTACTACCCTCCTTCCCACATAGGAGTGGGGCTTCATTTCAAGGGGAAAACATCTAACTACTAAACTCCACATTCCCTAAGAAAAGGGAAAGCTTTTATTACAACCATCTAACAGAAAGGAAAACTAGAAAACATGAAATAGAATCGGTCAAGAAGAGAGGAAAGAACTGTAAAGACAATAGATCTAACTTCCCACTCTCTCCTAGATTTTATCAAGGAAATTATTGCACTCACCAAGTCTTTGCTCAACTATATCCACCTGGATCAATCCAAAAACCTTCCACCACTGTTACACTGATGTTTCATCCGTGTGCATCTACTGCAGGACCGAGTCAAGCGACTAGCACATAGACGTGCTCACCTGAACAAGATGAAATTTGCTACTTTGATGAGATGTGTTAACACCATTTTGATAAAATAATTCATGGCATTTATTCAAAGTACATACATTATCTATTGTCCAAATAGTCAATTTATTCATAAAACATGATCATAAGTTCATAGCAATAAAATAGAGCATATTCATCCTGATAAAGCACATTAAGTAGCATACGTTTGTGGCATAGGTTCAATGGTTGACTACCACATAATAACATTTGTAGAGCATAAAGCCTTGGAATAATAACAGAAAACATAAGAAAGGACCTAGAAAAAGTTCTTCTAAGGTATCTAAAAGATGCCATTAAAATGGCCTATCATTTTGACCCCTACAAAGACTAGTGTCGGTCCTTAGGCACTGAGACATTCTAGATTTTTCCAAGAACCTGAAGGTCTCCCTCTATTTATCTAACCATGGAGGTGCCAGCGCACTAGTAGAAACCATGTGTGTGCTCCATCTGTACCCATCTTCTTAGTTCCTTCTATTCATCTATTTCATTACCCACATAGTTGTACAATGGTGGTAAAAGTAGGGGAGGCTAGAAGGTGAGTAACAACCATCACTCAGGCTGTGATTGTCTTCCCTGGCTTATATACCTAATAACATGCTACATTGTAGCCTGCAAGTTAATTAGACTGTGTGGATTTTCTTTCTTAAGTGTTAGGGTAAGTCTTTCCCATCTCTGCTTTAACCCTTCAGCTTCCCTGTCCTTGTCTGATATTGAGAATTTTTCAAACGCTGAGAAAACTTCCTCACGACTTTCCAGAATCTATTTCCTCGGTGTAGAATCATGAAATCCATACAAAATTTTCATCCAGTCACAGTAAAGCCATTGTGGTGACTGAATTTCATGACGTAGGGGCAATGAGATGGACTTTTCCAAGATTCTATACTTATGTAATTGCTCACCATAATTTATTTCATTCTGAATCTAGGAAACAAGGGTAGAAACATGTATATCACCAATAAAAAGAAGGGGGTTCCAGTCAGTATTAAAAGGAATAGCATAATTGTGCATGTACAATTGACATAGCAGATTCTAAACACAATCAGGTGATGTGTTGTATGCAACCAAAAATTCATGTGGGGTTTCTATGCCTGAGCTAACATCCCGGAGGACTCTCATTAATTTAAATAGGAAAAACTACTCCTTGAGGCATAGGGCATAAACCCATGGTGGTGGTCTACATTCCAACAATTCTAGAATTATATCTACAATATTATTTACCTCATTCTATAGAAATTCAATTTCCCATTGTTTTCTTTCAATCTCCCTTTGTAATTTTGTCTTTTCCAGTTCCCACATCAATTTTTGATATTGTATTGCATTGAAATAGTCAACCGATAGAAAGTGAAAAGTTACCTCCTTAGTTTTTCGATGTGGGACCACCCTGACTACTTGTGGGTCTTCCTCTTTCTTTGAACAAATTGGCACATTTTCTGGAAAAAGGGGCCTTTCCCCGTGATTGCCTTCCTATAGAGAAGAAGATTCTCTTCCAGAAACTTTAGGCTCTGCTACTTCTGGTATTACACATTCTACTTCTAGAATAGCCTCAGCGGCTACAGGATCCTTTTCCATCATACCCTACCATTTGGAAATGGGACTTCTTGTTTGCAGTTGTTCGTGTAAGGGTTCCTCTGAGGAGACATGAGACTCTTCAGCCGTAATAGGAGAACTTTTGTCATCTAGTTGTGTTGTGTTTAAACAAACACTTCTACCCAATGGGGTATCAGTAGAAGTTGCAGGTTGCTTCTGTGAAAGTTTCATTTTCTTGGTAGGTGTGGCCGCAGGAGAAACAGTAGACATAGGAATATCTTGACTCATATATTCTAGCATTTTTTCTTTTCCCTTGCCCATTTTATCCTTTTGTTGAGAAACTATAGGAACCTTAGTTTCTGTGCTGCATGAAGTAGGGTTTGGATAGCCTGAGGGCACATTTTCCTCATTAACTCTCGAAGGAGAAGAATTCCTCAAGGGTTCATCTTGTTCACCAAATTCTTCTTCCTCGTGAGGGTTATTTCCCTTTTCTTCTTGATTCTCATGTGGTGGCCCCTCTCCATGCAATTCAACATGAAGTGCCTCAATAAATTTGTCCCAGGACATGGGAAAGACATCTCTTAGTGACCTTTCCACCAATATTTTAATTAAACCATGGTGGGTCATTGTGTTCTGTCGCCCCTTCCGTACCTCTTCAGCACTTAAGTTCAAAAGGGCGTAAAGAAAATTTGGAACATTTACTAAATGGTTATGTCATAAATGGCTCAAAAATTTAAAGTGAACTGCATGCAAGATGGAAAAATGACCCTCATAGGTAATGTACCTTATGACATGAACAACCAACTAAGGAAATTTCCCTGGAAGAGATGTCTGCTTTGCTCCTTGTTTACTGTAATCCATTGGGGCATCTGCTGGCAGTGCAAATTCTTCTCTGGCTGTTTGTGCATCATGCCCATGTGGAAATGCTTCACCTGTAGATGGAATTCCAGAGATGTTGGCAATTCATGCTTCCGAAGTTTCAATTTTCAACCCCTTAACAAAAGCAACTCCATTGTTGTATGTTCTCAAAAATTCCAATGTCGTATCTTCGTCATACCCATTTAACCTAAAAAAATAGGTGAGCCAACCCACTCTATTAAAAATTTGAATGTTGTCCTGATCTTCTAACAATACTAGGTGATTTTATGGTTCATGCCGTATAGGAGAACCACCCATTCTGTTGCTTGAAATTCCAACAATGTCTGAGAAACTCAAAAATCTCCTTACTACACTTATACTCTTTGCTTTGTTTGCTGAAAAATCTCTCTGATGTGCCGAGAATTGGAATGAAAGTTTTCTAGTATTTTCGGATGGACAAGACACTATAGAAGATTTTGAAATAATGATGTGAAGTTAAGCTAAAAGTTTAAGTTCAAAATAGGATTGGTTTTGACAGTTTACACGCAGGGGTTGACAAATCATAATTTCTGATATGACAACTCAGTACAATTCAAGTAGAAAAAATAGTAATGACAAAGATTGGTAATTATGATAGCTGATTTTGAAATGATGTAAGTTTTTGGCTGATGGGATATTTCATTTATTATACACAAAACCCTATTTACTGCTCCCTATGCAAAAGATGACAAGTGTCCCCACTTGCATGACAATGTACAACAAAATCATGGATGAATCGCTCTTATTAATTACAATGTGTCATGTAATCATATTAAATGAAGTAAAAAAAAAAAATTGAGGCAATAAATTAATGCGTACATTGGAATATAATACTATTAAATTCCCAAATCTAGAAAGATTTGATGACGTTGGCAGAGTAAAAATTTGAGCTGGCACAATAATGAGGTGACATGAATGCGTTGATGGAAAAAAAAGATGATGAAAAAGTGGATGGAATGATGTTTTTATTATGGAAAAGAGATTTTTGTGGGAAACAAAAAATTTATTATGACTGCATGCTATAAATTTTCAAAGAGATGACCATAGCGAATAAGTACTACGGTTGGCTATAGGAATGCCCTCAGTAGGAAGAGGTCCTTTAGTTGCAGGAAAGTCTTCAGCTAGAGGAGGTTAGTCGGCTGCGGGAGGTCCTTCAGCTGTAGGAAAGTCATCGGAAGGATGAGGAGGTTCTTTGGATACAAGAGGTTTTATGGCTGTAGGAGGTTCAGTGGCTACAGGAGAAATCTCAAACTGCCGCAGGAAATTGGCCTTTGTCTATGGTTTATGGTATAGGCACAGCCTATGACCATTCACCTGTAACTTGAAACATATAGGGTTGATGGTAGATAGATGAACTACTCTATTATAATAAACATGAATAATCTTATAAGGGCCAAGCCACGTGTTGTAAGCTTACCTTGGTTTTCTTGGAATCTGGAGTCATACAAAAGAGCCCAGTCACCAAGAGAAAACTATTTGGAAAGTATGTGAGAATCATGCCACTTTGTCCTTTGTGTCTAAACCAACTCTGGGTGCTACAGTGCTTCCTTCCTTATCTCATTCATCTGGTTAAGCTACAGGATCCTATCGCATTGTGCCTCAGTAAGAACAAATTTTAGCTACAATTTCATTCGTAAAGTCTTATGTTCAAACTCAATCGACATCACAACTATTTTTTCATATACCAACTCAAAAGCGGTAAACCCTGTTGTGGTTTTCCATATAGTGCAGTAGGCCCATACTAATACTTGGAGGCAACTGCTCCAATATTTCTTGTGCAACTAAACTGTCTTCATGAGGATAGCTTCTATCTCCCTATTAGTGATTTATGTCTGGCCATTCGCCTATGGGTGATATGGGCTTGATTTTTGGTGGTGAATATTATATTTATTCATTAGAGTAGTAATCAATGTGGAGGTAAATTGAGCTCCTTGGTCAGTGACTAACTCACAGGGTACACCATAGCATGTGAATATCTCCTCATACAAGAACTGTGCAACTTTGTTGTCTCTGGCATGCTTCATGGGTCTAACCTCCACCCACTTGCTTACATAATCAATACATACAAGTATGTATGAATTTTCATCAGATGCAGGAGTGATGGGACCAAAAAAATTGATTCCCCACTTATCAAATGGATTCACTAAAACCTGAGGAAAGATTGGCATTTCGTCAGATTTAGTAGGCCGCCCCATCTGTTGGCATCGATCACACTTCCAGGTGTAATTGGTTAAATCCTTGTAGAGGGATGACCAGTAGTAACCAGTTTTAAGTACCTTCATGGCTATCCTTTTGGAAATAAAATGTCCTCCATAGGGCTCATCATGAAAAGCCTAGAGGATTTCATAAGTTTTGTCCTCACGAATGCATCTTCTTAATACTTGGTCGGGGCCAGTATAGAATAAACAATCAACAATCCATGAAAAGTTGAAAGTTTTCTCTATTAGTAACCACTTTTCCTTTGGAGAGAAGTGTGGAGGTACCTTTTGTGAAACTAGATAGTTAGTAATATCAGCATACCAAGGTGCTTTTGATGCAATGGAGAATAGGTTGTCATCATGAAAACTGTCATCAATTGCCATGGGTTCATCAGCATTCTGCAGGCGTTAGAGAAAATCAGCCACCACATTTGATCTGCCTGGCTTATTTATGATGGTGATATAAAATTATTGTAGCAGCAACAACCATCAAGCTAACCTCCTTGTTATGGCAGGTTGGTTAGTTAAGTACTTAATATTTACATGGTTCGTATGTACAAATATTTGGTAACCAGTGACATAATGGCAGAATTTGTTTAGAGCATAGATAACAATCAATAGCTCCTTTTAGGTAATTATGTAGTTCAACTCAGCTCCCTGCAGATTTTTTCTAATAAAGTAAATGGTGTGTTCTAGTGTACCTTCCTTCTATCCAAGAACTACTCCAAATACATGTTCAGAGGCATCTGTATGTGTGTGGAATGGGAGTTCCTAATTATGACCTCGCAGGACAGGTGCCTGAGTGAGTACAGACTTCAGCTCCAGGAAATCTTCATCACAGTCTGATGTCCAAACAAAGTTAACATATTTACTAAGCAGTGAATACATAGGGTTGGCCATCTTTCTGAATTCCTTTATTGATATTTTGTAGGCAAATTCACAATGACTTCAATTTTAGTCAGGTCCACCTGAATGCCAAGAGCAGAAACTTAGTGACCAAGCACTACTCCTTCCTGCATCATCATAAAACACTTCTCATTGTTCAAAGATAGTTTATGTTCTTTGCATCTGGTGAGGACTTTTTCCAGATTTGCCAATGCTTCCTCATAATTTTCCCCATAAGTTGTAAAGTCATCCATGTAGATCTCCATATAGTCATGGGAAATATCAGCAAAAATGTTGATAATTGCCCGCTGGAAAGTAGCAGGACCATTGCAGAGGCCAAATGGAAAAATTGAATAAGAAAAATTCCCCCATGGGAAGGTGAATGTGGTCTTTTCCTGATCCTTTGGAAGAATCCAGATCTGATTGTATCCACTGTACCCATCCAAGAAAGAAAAGTATTTCTTTCTTGCTAGAGAATCCAGGACCTAGGTGGTCAATGAATGGAAGAGGGAAATGGTCCTTTTTTGGTGGCATTGTTAAGCTCTATGTAGTCTACAGACACTCTCCACTTGCTACCTTTCTTAGGATCTATGACTAGTGGGGAAACCCACAGGTTGTCTGATATAGGATATATGAAACTAACTTTAAGGAGTTTTTGAATTTTGGCTTTGACTATCTCATGAAGGGCAGGGTTGACGCGTCTTTGAAATTGCCTTAGTGGGGGTTTGTCCTCCTTTAGGAAGATCCTATGAGTGCATAAATTTGGGTCCAGAACTTTCATATCAGTGTAATCCTAGGAAAAATATGTATCATGAGTCTTTAGTATCTTGGTCAATGATGTTTGTTGTTGAGGAGAAAGTTTGCTATTAATGTTTAAGCAACATTCAAGAGAAAATTCCAGTTGCTTATTGAGCTCTACCATGGATGCATCGGTCAATGAGGGTAATTGGATCTCATAGGGAAGAATTTGGTGATAGAGGTGGTTGGTTACAAGGGAAGATATTTGGTAATCAAAGTACAGTGACTGCAGGGAGTAGTTTTGGAGGGAACTATCCAAAGGGTCCAAGTTCGATCCATACTGGTTATGCAAGATGTTGGTGATTACCTTATCTTCCTCCTAAAGTTGCTGGAAGGGGTCCCTTATTAACATTGTTAATTGGGAGATTGAATTAATAAATTTAGCTTCCTCTCCTACATCTAGCCATATGGGAGAGGCTAATTCCATCTAAGGTTGAGCAGGAGGATACAAGGCCAAGGTTTTGGTGTGCTGGCCATTAGAAATGGTCATATCTACTGATCAATAACCGATGTAAGCATCAATAGTAGCCAGCCAAGGATGTCCCAAAATATTTGGATAGCATACTAGGGTATATTTTTGCCAGAGGATCATGAAATCTGCAGGGTAGGACCAAGACTCTAAGTCAACCACAATGTCCTCCACTATGCCATCAAGCTTTACAGTCAAACTGTCTGCGAGATGTAGGACAGTAGGTGTATTGCGGAGGTTGGTGATACCAAGACATTGCATAATGTCCTTGGTCATGACATCAATGGTGGCTCCAAGATCAATCAAGGCATTTTTTATAGCAGTCCCATTAATAATGACCTTGAGAACAGGGCTACCAGGGTCAGAATATTTTGGGATGGTAAGCTTCCCTAACATGATGTCTGCCAATTTTCCTAGGACATGGAGAGTCTACAGATCCTTCTTCTTGCAGTCAATCTTTTTAAAGCAAGCTTCCTTGATGGCTTTTCCATATGTGGGAACATCTTTTATTTCCTTAAAAAGGGGAATTTGGACGCTGAAATTATTTAGTTGGTCTGGGATATTGAAAGTCGATTCATTAGTGGTCTTTAGATTGCTCTGCTGCAATCTTTGTGGGAAAGGAGGAATGGTAGGCTGATTGGTCTTAGCTAATGATGTAGGGGCTACTAGATTAGATGGATTGTTGGGTTGATTAGGCTTCCCAGAAGTCATTTTAGTGATTGCTGTAACACCCCAAAATTGGCACCTAACAACCTAATCAATTTTGGTGCATTTTATCATCCTCAAAGTCCTATTTTACTAGGCAAATCCTTCTAATTGACTTTAATTGACTGAGTTTCAAATGCAGAAAACCCAAATTTGCATAAATCTGACATTACAATTTAATTCCTAAATCTAAAATGATTATTAGCT
>MU221730.1:189409-211780 GCA_018584345.1 Thuja plicata
TCATTATCATAATCTAGAATCAATCTTGCATCATTTGTGAAGCTTGGGACAAGTTCCTTATACTTGCTCTCAACTCCTTCACTATCATCTAGCTTGCATCTCCTAGTTTTGCATTTCATTTGTGTTGGGAGAGCATACCCACATAATCTTAAAGAGCAAATCAAACAAGGCTTTGGGTGCCCTTGTTTTAGCTCATCGGAGGTTGTAATGAAAGTTTCCTATTTTTGTTGCATGTACTAACATCTAATGTGTTTGTTTGATGTTTTGGTGTTTTGTATTTGCAGCAAATAGGTCTACATTTTCATTGCATACAGTTATCTTGGCTTTGAATGCCTTGATACTTGTGTACTCTTGCTACATCAACTAGAAACAATGTTTAGGTCATCTCAACTTTTGTGCCCCAATGCTTACATTAGTTTCTCATATCTTATATGATGAAAGTCATATTTATATTCTTATAGTCCCAGTGGCACCAGTAAGGATTGTATCGACTCTGGTGTTCCAAAAATGCTTGATGATGAAAATTTTCAACACTAAAGGTTTAGTGACTACACCTTAGGTTGTATTCATGTTATTCTGACATCTACATGGTGTTGAAAACTGCATAATATTGATATCTCTTTCCAATGTGAAGGATATGAGGTTCTTATTAATCAATCTTCCTTTTGACAAGTGGTTAGTTGTGCATTGATTGGCATGAAAATGATACCCTTGGCTAATTTGGCTGTCATGATTTTATTTTCAGGATTGAGATCAAAATTTGGCGTTTGACTTTTTCAATCAACTATAGCTAACCGCTTGCACAATCAGTCTTCTAGACTCCAACCAATAGAAATCTCTCACACTTTTCTTCTAGTCAATCCATGTATCATACTTTTGGTCATTGTTGGTCAAACAAGACCTCCCATCAAGTACATCTTTTGTATTAACCGCTTGGAACCTATTTCTAATCAGATCAGCTTCTTCTTGCATCATGTTATCAATCGAATTTCTTCTCATCACTGGGACACCTAGCCATATTTTGATTTCACTCCCGAGGGGGAAGGATCAAGACATCAACATTTTTATGATCACATCCTCATTCAAAACATCATCACTTGGGGCATCTCAACTTCATCACATCAAATCAAGTTGATATCATCTTAAATCAAAGTTAACTTAATCAATGGTCTTATACAGTGGTGAAAACACTCAAAACTAGACAAGATCATACTTATGTGGGCTATTCATTATTGAAACTAGATACATTGATGAAATTGGCTTCATCGCTTCAAATCAAGTCAATTTTCATGCTAATCAAATCTCTTAATCGTAATTAGTTTCATCGCTTCAAATCAAACTAGTTATTTGCTCAAACCAATCAAAAGGTTTAAGAGTTCTTTACAGATGTTCAGTTTCATCACTTCAAATCAAACTATATATTTTGTTTATATATTTTGATCAGTCTTCATCTAATAAAGCTTGAATTCAGTGATCTTCTTCAAAAGAATGGTTTCATCGCTTTAAATCAAACTGTTTTGGGTCTTCTTGCTAACAGGTCTTTAAATCAATGCGTTGATCGCACAACAATTCAAAGAGGGGTAAATGTAATCACATAAAAATGGTCATTTAAACCCTAGACCCCCAATCGCAACAATTAATCAAGAAACCCTAATCTTGATAAAACCTAAGTCCTAAATCAAACAGGCAATTCCTCAATCTATCCATTTCAAGCTAATCTGACCTGAACCCTAGGTCCTAATTGATCGTCTTACTTGATTAATTAATAAATTCCTAAAATCACAATACATTGGCAAATAAACCTTATCTTAATTATTTAATTTATATTCTGATAAATTAATTAAATAAAATTACAAATTTGTCAATTAAATAAAAAATGGAATTAAATTAATCAATAAAAACCAATGTGCATTTAAAATCAATTAAATCTTTAAAAATGCATATGACATTATCAAATCTAGTTAACTAATTATCAAATAGGAAACAATTTAGTTCCACTTAGTTAACTGATTCTCTATTATTTATCATTTTGGAAACAAATTTTTTAACTAAAAATGATTTGGGAAGTTTCTGAAAAGACTGATCAGTCAGTTCAGCCAAGTGAATCTTTCGACCAATCACATTCTTTTCACATGGATTGTTCTTCCTCAAATTGAATCTGAGCCACTTATTTCCTCTAATCTCAACCATCAATTTGGGAGAAATTTTCTATAAAAGAAAAGCTCATTTCTTTCACAAGGGATCCTAACTTTTTCTATCGTTATTATGCAATTTTTATTCTAGCTTTCTTGCATTCTTAGATTTCAACTTGTTTAGCTTTATTAATTGTTAGTTTACTTTTGTTAAAGCATGCAAACTCATAATTTAGAGCACATTTAACTTTGGGTTTAAAATGAATCTTACACATTTTATTTGGTGCTTCTAAAATAAATTCTTAATTAGCTTGGATTTATAACAATCTACATCTTGCATTTATCATTTAGATTACTCAATCATTTAGAGTATAAAATCCTTCATTTAGAACGTGTAGTCACTAGACTTTGCGATGACCTGAGAGAAAAGTCCATACTCCTGCCTACTAAAGGCAATGAGCCGATGTTGGTTAGCCTTGAGCATTTCAATATTTTGATTGTGTTTGCAGCTGCAGGTACCTAACACAAATTCATGCATACAGGAACTACCATTTCCAAGAATATAAGAATACAATTATGCTATATTTTCTTTGCGGTCAATACTCTGTTGAAGCGATTATCCTGTCTTTATGATATTCTACCGTGGGCTATTGCATTCTCCTTTATTTATGGCATGAATCAGTCAAACCTTATCTTTATGTTTTAAATAAATAACAATCCTCTATATAAAGGGATATGATTGTTAGATTGTAGTTTTTGTTTATGATGATTGTACCATTGTTGCATTTTTGGAAAGCAAAGTTACTCTTTTAGTTTCGTGCATTGTTTCACTATGATGTAATCAATTTTTCTGATATTATAGAGAGATTTTGAGTTATATTCTATTCTAGTAGTTAGCAAAAGCCGACCAAAGGGGCCCAGTTGGAAGGTGGATTAGAGTAGACTAAGTTAATTTTCTTTAAGAATTTACAATATTTCAAGTATAATTATTGTTTCCTCCAGCAACATTATAACTTGTGTATGTTCTTGCAGCACCTGTAGGGATAATTATAGTGAATTCTTTGGGTTGATAGAATAGGTTAAAGTTGAACTTATAGTTGTCAGCATCAATTTCATTAAGTATTTGTGTGTGTTTACTTTCCTCCAGCAATAGTGTAAGTTCCTTTTATGCATTTCCCTTCTTGCAGCTTAAGTGAGATGACTCTATGAGAGACTTAGTGCACAAATTGTGTTGTCCCATTTCAAGTATACATCCCTAGGTTGACAATTCAAATGCACTTTATGATAGGGAAAATAATCCTTAGTTTGAATACACTATTCCTAGGAGAAGCTTTGGCATCATTATTATTACCTATTGTGGGGCTGTTCATTTTTGGTGCCATTGCCAGGGATCGTGTCAAGCTGAGGACCTTATTGAGTCATTTTCCATTTTTATATAGTTTCTTGATTCCTAGATAGTAGTTTGTAGTCCTGAACTTGCTTCACAAGTTTACATAATTACTTGCATGCATCAAAGAGGAAGAAGATGAGATTACCATGGAAGATTCCTTCCAAGAGAATCTATTAATCTGAACAAAGAATTTGAAGAAGTTGAATTACCTTTTGTCGATGCAAGTCCTAAATTTCCTTCAACACCTTTATCTTAAGAAGACCCTTTTGATCCAGTTGACCTTCAACCTTTTGCTAAAATTTTGGCCAATTTTCTTGACGATTCCACCCCAAGTGCATCTGTTGTTCATAATTCTTTGGCTAGTGTTCCTTTCCAGAAGGAGATTCATTTCCAGGTACCTCCATTAATGGCATAACTTACCTTTTCATTCCCTATTCCTAGCCTTATTAATAATGCTAACCTTAAAAACATACCCACTACTGCACTTCCAAAGTTCTATGGCCTAATAACTAAAGACCCTGACACCTTTTTGTTTGAGTTTGACATTCTTTGTCAAAGCTTTAACTACAACACTACTGGCCAAAAACTCAAATTGTTTCCAGAAAAATTGAAGTAGTCAGTTAGAAGATGGTTTATGGGATTAGGGGTTGATGCATAATTGAGTTGGATTGAGATGCAAACTCTATTTCTGCAAAAATACAAAGAGTATTGTAAAGGGGGTGACTTGAAAGGAGATGACATTTTTTGAATGTCATAGAAGGAAGATGAAACTCTAGAAGATTATGTTTCATTCTTCTTGTACAACTTGCAGAAGAATCCACAACATGTGCTGGAGGAGGATTCATAGAAACTAATTTTCTTGAGAGGAGTAAATGACAACTGCCTTTAAGCGCTAGAACTTATGGCTGGAGGAGATATATCTCAATCTTCCTGGGATGATCTTAAGAAAATATGCCTCAACTATTCAAGATCAACCATAAAGAAGGGTAGAGCATTTATATCCATACTTGCTAAGAGGAATAGCTCAGGCATTTCCAAGATGGAAATCTTGAACTTGCTGTCAGATTTCAAGAAAGACATCATCAATGATGTTGCTACACACCTGGATACAATGAATGAAAAAAAGAAGCATGCAGATGTTGAGGCACAACTAGATGAATATGTCCCTCATTTCCACAAGCAAAAGAAATATTATGGGTGCAAACTAGTCAAAAATTTGGAGAACCAACACCTTCCTACTGAGTACATGAAAATAGAAGGAGAAGATGAGAAAGTGTTCTTTGTTTCTCAACATCGGCCATGGGCCTCAAGACAAGATATGCCTCAGGACCCTTTGCAAATTTGTAATCCTTATAATAACCAATTGCAAAACCAAAATTTTTAAAATCCTTCTCAGTACTCCCAACCTACTTGGAACAATGCCTGGCCTAATACTCAACAAAACCAATGGTTTAACCCATAGCAAACCCAATGACCACAACCTCAAAATCAATGGAAACCACCATAGGGGAATTTCCATATAACTAGTCGAGAGGACCTCAAAAATGGCCTATTAAAAATACTGATTATCAACCCTTACGACCCCTAGTATCTCAAACTGCAATAATGCCACCTCCTACAGCCAGAATTCCTACTCTAAGGCCAACATAATTACCTGCTCAACCACAACCCATTCCTAACAACAAGAAACAACAACCAATTTATGCTACTGATGCTCAATATTACCCTGCCTATTGATGGATTAGGCTGAAAGCTAATCTCCCAATAACACCTACATGCAAACCTATCACATGGAAGAAGCAAGATATAGACAGAAGAAAAAAGCTATGGCAACCAAAAAGCCAGAGACATGATATCTATGTTGAAAAGAAAGAATATCTATTATCAATTAAATGAATATAATACAATCTCCTTACTCAAATGTAAAGCGGTGAATCCTTATAAAAGGATACCGAAACCCTAAAGGGAAAAAATCCTAAAGAATAATAAGTTGCCTAAGTATAACTTAAGCATAGCGTATAATAGACTAATAATTAAATAAATTAATTATTAGCTATAATATGACTACTCTAACACCCCCCCTTAAGTGTAACTTAGGGAGAAGCAAACAGCTAAAGACTAAAAGATGCATGAAAACAAGATGCATGAAAGGAACTATGGGTCCCACCAACTAGGCCTGATCAGGTACCCAAGTACACAAAATAAACTAGATGAAGGAAACTGAGCCTTCAATCTAGGGAAATTCCCAAAGAGAGGAACAAGAAAGAGAAAGAAGCATCTCTAAAGCATGAAACTGTAAACTCTGTCAGAAGAAACTGTTGGAACCCCCACTATAGTGCATGACTAGGTAGAGAAGACAATGTCTAAAGAGCTGATCAATCAAACCAAGGAAGCAATAGAACCAACAGGCAAACCCCCCCATAATGCTGAACAGGGAGAGGTGACAATAACACTGAAATGCAATGCCAAAAACATCTGCAGAAAGAAGAATCAAGAACACCAACAGTGCAACAGAAGTACAAGCACAGGGTAAAGGGTGGTGTCACCAACACACAACATGGGCTAATGTTGTGAAAGGTACACTCACTTGACAAAGGTGGATGAGCACAAAATGGCATAACATCATAACCCCCCATGGCACTTTATAACTGAGTGCAAGTACAACACACACAAGGTGGTAAAGATCCTAGAAATGCACAAGTAAGCACTTTATCTCAGTGCATTTATAGAAAAAAAATGCAACAGAAGAGATACAACACGTGTAGAAGTCAGAAAGAAGAGTGAGCCAGAAGAACAGTAGAAGAGATCCTAGGACCTATAAAACCCAAGTAATCCGCTAGAGTGCAAAAACTGCCAAACTCAGAGGAGAGATAACCTAGAGAAAAATCTAGAAAAAATACCCCTGCAACTGAATAGTTCACTGAACCAGCTTTCTGACGATATCTGGTTTGCCAAAAATAGAGTCTGAATGAGCAAGATATGGCTCTCGAAAGGCAAAAACAAACATCAAATTTTGACAGCAAAAAATGCTATCAAAATAGCAGAATCCAAAAACCCAACCTCCATCATCAGAAAGTGCTTAGAAAGAGCTTTTCGACGGTATATGGAAGTCAGAAAAATACTCCCATATGCTCATGATAGAGAAAAAATAGTCTGAGAGGGTCAGAAAGGCCACAAAATCAGGCTTTAAGCCCTTGGGGCTAAAAAAAATGGGCCCCTAGGTGCAAGGCGCATGCAAGGGCTAAGTCAAGGCCCTTGGTCACCCATATGACCGTCGCAGGTAGAAAAGGGGCTAACAGTCCCGTGGGTGGCCCAGGTGGTGGCATGGTCGAAGCAGTGGGCATTAGAGCAGAGTGGGGTGGCGACGGGGCCGCGCTATGGGTAGAGCGAGGCGGCGGGGCCAGAGCGGCGGGGGCTAGTGGCCGGCGGGGGCTGGGAGGTGGCTACGAGGTGACCGTAGGTGGGCAGGCCATGGAGGAGGGTGCAGCTGGAGGCGCTGTCGGCAGGGATCAGGGAAGAATAGTGCACCGGGGGAGGAAACACCGGCAGAGCCGCTGCCGGAGGAGCCCGGAGTGATGGCGCGGTGGCGCCATTTTGAAATGCACAGCCCGTGCTAAAAATTAAACAAAAAACTTTTGAAAAATAAGGTTTTTTGATTTTTTTTAAATTTTTGCCTCGGTTTCCATGTTGTACGACACAGGAAACCAAAAAAAATTTGCCTCAAAGTCCAGTAGTCCAAAATGGATGAATTTAATGTCATTTCTAGGGTTTTGGGGTGCTCTGAGCTCAATGACAATGTCCGTTTGAGCCCAAAGTGACCATAACCAAAGCCTATCCCTGAAACACCATAAAAAATATTGAAAAACTTCTAAAACCCTCTATGTCTGGTACGCTTCAACGAAACATGAACAGCGAGCAGCAAGCGAGCTCTGATACCATGATGGATTAGGCTGAAAGCTAATCTCTCAAGAACACCTGCATGCAAACCTGTCACATGGAAGAAGCAAGATACAGATAGAAGAAGAAAGCTATGACGGCCAAAAAGCCAGAGACATGATATCCATGTCGAAAAGAAAGAATATCTATTATCAACTAAATGAATACAATACAATATCCTTACTCAAATGCAAAGTGGTGAATCCTTATAAAAGGATACCAAAACCCTAAAGGGAAAAAACCCTAAAGAATAATAAGCTGCCTAAGTATAACTTAAGCATAGAGTATAATAGACTAATAATTAAATCAATTAATTATTAGCTATAATATGACTACTCTAACACCTATGCATTAGAAATAATTTATATTTACTTGATATCTGGTACTACCCTACCTGCACCAGAACCTCATGTTATAATAGAAGTTCCATACCTTCTCGCAGCATCAACACCACTTATAGAAATTAATTTGCCAAATACTATCCCATCAACTAATATATTAAGTCAAACTTATGTTCACACTTCAGTTAATCCTCCTTTTCCTAGAAGGCTTAGTATGAACAAACCTATATCCCAGGAAGAAACACCAGTTGATATCCTTGACCAATTGAAAAATATTCATATCCAGATTCCATTGTTTCAAGATATTAAAGATGTTCATCTTTATGGGAAAGCCATTAAAGAATCCTACCTCAAAAATCCTGGATGTAAGAAAAATGATCCCTAAAAAGTACATGCTATAGGTCAACTTGCATATATTATGTTGGGAAAGATAGTCATTCCAAAGTACTCTGACCCTGGAAGCCCAGTTGTTGATATTATAATTAATGGCCAGTCTGTGAAGAATACTCCAGTAGATTTGGGAGTAGCTATAAATATTATGACTAAGCATACCATGCATAGGTTGAGTATAGAGAGATTAAGGACCACTCCAATAGTCTTGCAACTTGTAGACAGTTCCACTATCACCCCAAATGGCATAATAGAAGATATAGTAGCTACGTTGTATTCCTAGGAATATTTTGCTGACTTTCTGATACTATCACATAAGGTAAATTTTTCTGGTTATCCAGTTATCCTTGGACAACCTTGGTTATCCACAACTGATGCTAATATCAGTTGTAGACCAGGTAACATGACAATCTCAAATGGCCAAGCACTCAAGAAGTTAGCATTATATCCTCCTTCCCAACCACAACTAGATTTGAGCACTCCTATTTGGCCAGATTTGGGAGATGAGGAAGAAGATCTAAAATCAGTTGCTCAACTAATGATGTTACATATAAAATCCTTCCTAAAATTGTAAGAAGATGATTATGTGCTTCAAATTATCCTTACTAATGACTGTGTCACAGAAAAAGATATTTCTGAAAGCTCTATTCTGCAGTTGACTACCTATGAGAACTATGTTTTTCTAGTAGGACCTGATATTATCTATCAATTACTACCCTATGAGATATCTACAAGACCAATACCTAAGGCATCAATTCTTGAGCTAACAACCAATGTGGAACTCTCTCCTGGTCACAATATTCATGTTAATAGTAAACTGCCATGACAATAGTTAGCATTGTTAACTCAACTCCTTTGTAAACATGATAAATATTTTTCTTGGGAATATGGAGACATGAAAAGATTGAACCCAAAAATATGTATACATAGAATTTACATTAATGAAGGTAGTCTACCACTCCGCCAACCTCAAAGAAGAATTAACCCATCCTTAAGAGAAATTGTAAAGACGGAGCTACAAAAGTTTTTGGATGTTGGTTTTGTTTATCCAATCTCTGATAGTAAATGGGTTTCACCTTTGGTAATAATCCCTAAAAAGTAGGTAAATGGATAATATGTGTATATTGTAGAGAATTGAAAAATACAACAAAGAAAGATCATTTTCCCTTTCCATTCATTGATCAAGTTCTAGATACCTTAGTTGGTAAAAGGTACTTCTCTTTTCTTTATGGATACAATGGATATAATCATATTAGCAATGAACCATAGGATAAGGAGAAGACAACATTTACATGTTCTTGGGGAACATATGCATATTCCATGTTACTTTTTGGTTTATGTTTGCTCTAGCCAATTTCCAAAGGGCTATAATCAACATTTTTACTGATATCTCACATGTCTACATATAAATATATATGGACAATTTAACCACATTTGGTGTTAATTTTGAAGAAGCTTTGAATAACTTAGAAAAAGTGTTGATCAGATGTAAAGAACACAATCTGTCCCTTAAAGATGAGAAATGTTTCATGTTGATGCAAGAAGGAGTTGTGCTCGAACACTTCATCTCATAAGCTGACATCCAAGTGGACCCTACAAAAATAGAGGTAATTCCTACATTGCCTACACCTACTAAGAAAAAAGATGTTTGATCCATTTTAGGACATGATGGCTATTATATGCGCTTCATTCAAAATTTTAGTCAAATAGCTAGTCCAATATATACTTTGCTTACAAAAGAAGCTGAGTTTATATAGACACCAACCTGTGAGGAATCTTTCCTGCAGCTCAAGTCCCTTCTTACAATAGCACCAATACTTAGGGGGCCTAACTGGTCTTTACCATTCCATATACTTATAGATGCTTCTAACTATTCAATAGGTGTTGTCTTAGGTTAGAAATCTAATAACCTTGAAAATGCTATTTACTATATTAGCAAAAGTTTACATGGGCCAGAGTTAAATTATACAGTCATTGAAAAAGATTTACTAGCAGTGGTATATGCTTTGAATAAATTTTGTCATTATGTAAAAGGCTATCCAATCTTTGTTCATACTGACCATGCAACAATTAAATATCTTATGAAAAAACCTACCATCTTAAGGAGGCTAGCAAGATGGCTTCTTCTCTTATAGGAATTTGATATAACAATAATTGACAAGCCAAGTAAAGAAAATGTTATTGTTGATTATTTATCATTACTCTAGAGTGATAACACTGATACCTCTGTGATAGATGATACATTCCCTGATGAACATTTTTTCCATATTGTTGTTAAGAGCACATCATATGCTGATATAGCCAATTACCTTACAGCTGACAAGATGCCTACACAGTTCTCTCCTAAGGACAAAAGAATGCTCATTGTGAAAATTTTTAAATTTTCTTGGATTGACAATATATTGTTCTATACTGGTCCATATCAAGTCATGAGAAGGTGTGTACATGAAGATAAAACCTATGATATCCTGCATGATTGTCATGATGAGCCCTATGGAGGACACTTTGCAACTCAGAGGACAACTCTGGAAATAATAACAATAGGTTATTACTAGCCCACACTTCAAAAAGATGTAGCCAATTATGCTAGGAAATGTGATAAATACCAAAGGATGGGTCATCCAAAAAAATCAGATGAGATGCCTTTACATCCAAAAGTGATTATCACACCATTTGATAAGTGGGGCATAGATTTTATTGGTCCTATAGACCACCCACCTAATGGAAAGTCCTATATTCGGGTATGCACAGACTATCTAACCAAATGGGTTGAAGTGAAGGAAATCAAGCATGTCCATGATCATAAATTAGCAGAGTTCCTGTATGAATAAATATTCACCCGCTATGGTGTGACAAGAGAGCTCGTAACTGATCAAGGAGCACAATTCACATCAAACCTGATCACAACACTCATGAAGGAATATAACATCAGACACATGAAATCCATTCCCTACCATCCACAAGACAATGGTCAGGTGGAAGTCACAAACAAAGAAATTGAAGTAATTCTCACAAGAATAGTTCACCTCCACCTCCATGACTAGAGCAACCATCTTTCAAAAGTAGTCTAGGCATACAGAACCACATGGAAGACAACAACAGGATTCACTCCATTTGAATTGATGTATGTGGAAGCAACCATGTTTTCCATTGAGTTTGAGCATAAAACATTACGTACTGCACTGAAGCTAGACATTGATCTTCCTGCAACATAATGAGACTGTCTGCTACATCTCACCTCTTTGGATGAGATGCAAAAATCTGCATTGGAGTGCACAGAGATAGTCCAAAAATAGAGGAAGAAATGGCATGACTCCCACATCAAGAACCAAAAATTTTAAGTAGGTTATTGTGCACTACTATTTGATTCTAGATTTCAAGAAATACTAGGCAAATCACAAACAAGGTGGTTAGGCCCATATGAAATAGATCATATCTTCGACAATGGAGCAGTCCACCTGAAAAACAATTGATCTAGTTCATTTCAAAATATTGGTCAATTGGCATAGAATTTGTCTGTACCATCAACCCCAGACCAAGGATGACTTCCTACAACAATTCAGAGACACAACTCCACAAGAATAATAGGTATTACTTCCTACATCATAGGGTACAAACCTTCTTCCTGCATCTTCAACCTAACGTTCCTTCGTATATGCTCATAATAAACACTTCATTTTATAATAAAGTTCCATTCTCCATTCATTTTCTTTATTCTTCTTTCCAACCCACTCCACTTCTCTACGTTCCACCCACACATCCTCCACCTCATCACATTTTTGTACATTTCTATGCTTTCAATAAATGTCATATCAGCTGATGCATACATCTACCACACTCATTCCATTCTCATCACATTTTTTGTGCATGTGGCAATAGAATGACAGGTACAAATTTTTAGTTTCTTTCCACTTTTAGTACACACGTTTTGATAATTTTATCTAATATTGCGCATATCTATAATTAGGCATTACAACAGTTTCTTACCCCATTTTAAGTGTGACAAGTGTGGACACTTGTCTTAATTTTTTAGGGGACAAGGAAGTGTATTAATTTTTTCCATGTCACTACTAGTGATCCCTATCATTTCTTGCGAGCTTGTCTGTCAGTTCAAATCTATAGTTGAGCTCTGTTTCCTTAAGTCCTTTTATTTTTTGCACAAGTGTTGTACCATAATTCCCAAATATCCTCAATTTTTGACTTGATGTGACCCTAAGAAGACATAATCAAGTCATGTGAAAAAAAATTACAGTTAAAGCTATAATTTCTTGCCGAAAGTGCCAATATTACTCATTTTCAAAAATACAATAGAGGGATTGCGAGAAAATCTGTAGTTGGGAGCTTAATTTCAGGGCAATTCAAAAGAGAATAAAAAATTTAGAAATTGTAGAGAAGAGAAAATTGTCAATTGAAAAATTACAATAGAAATTTGAAGAAAGCATTTGGAACAATGGGAGGGAAGCTGATGTGCCATGAGCCAGTGGTCAATACCATTCTTCTCATGGATGTAGAAGCAGTTCAAAGATTCAATGCTTGTGGATGGCTTGGGTATTTCCTAAAATTAACAGAATTTGACGAGGAAATAATGAAAAAATTTATGAGCACATTTGAGGAAGGAAAGGCAAATATATGGGGTTTGATGGTTTTTGAAATAGAGGAACGCATTGCAAAAGTAACCAGGTTGCCACCAATTAGGTATCATTATCCTAATGAAAATGATGCTAGGTCAGCTTGAGCTTAGTTCACTCTTCCTTCAGACCCTCCGTTGGAGATAAACAAATAGGGTTGCAAGCGTATGTCACTTCCTCACCCATTCAATGAGCTGGAGACACACATTATAAGGTACCTCACATGTGAAGGAAGGTTTTCCCATTTTTATGCACACCATTTTAAATTGCTTAGCTATATCATGCATAATTTTCTAGTAAACATTCCAAATTTTTTGTATAATATGCTCAGCATTAGTACCGAAGAAACCCAGAAAGGAAATACAAATTATGTTTCTCACCATGCCCTAATTAAATTATTAGTTGAAAGATCCCTTAGAGATGTGTCTCCCTTGGCACGGGATAATTTTTTTCAATTTAAAACTTTGAAATCTTAGGATGAACTTGTTGAAAAATATGTTACTGAGACTGCAACACCCTCCGAGCCAGCTGTTGAAATAACTACCCAAGAAGGAGGACCTAAAAATATTAAGGAAAATAGACCTTCTCATTACTCTTGAGGGTAATGTACCTACCTCTTCCCAAAAGAAAATAAAAATAAAGATTGGTGAAGGAACTTAAGTTCCCAAGAATGAACCCCAAAACCTTACAGTTTCAAGAAGTAAGAAAAGGAAGTCTGATCCTGCAGAAACTACTCCTGTAGTAGAGAGACTAAAGAAAGCTATTAAAAAGAAAATTCTAGAGGTCACAAAGACTCCTTTGTGCAGAAGTTCTTAGATGAGAGGGAAAATTCCACAAGTTTTCCTAGATAGTTAATATGTTCCTTTAGAAAAACCTACTACAGAACACCATGATGAGTATGTTCCAGATAATTGACCAGTTCATCCAAATATTCTATACCTTTCTCATAATTTAAATGATTTATGTGATAACAAGCCTTCCACACATCGGATTGAACCTGGAGAAAGTCATCAAAGTGTTCAAGAATGTAATCAAGAAGAACTTTGGTTGCCTCAAACATCAGCTCACCCTTGTTTTAAGAATTCTCTAGTACCTTTTAGGAGAACTTAGTTCACTAACTATTTAGAGAAGGCCTATAGAGAATACAGGAGACAAAATACTCCTCCAGAAAAGTTTGGCCCACCTACTCTGTAATCCATTCTTTTTAGTTTGTACAATCAATTTATTCTTAATACAACTCTATGGAAGGAAGAGAAGAAGAAGATGCAAAAAGTGATTAATGATCATGTATAGTGTGAAAATGGATCCACACTCTATACAAAGGAGAGGAAGAATACCAAGATTTATCCTCCAATGAGACCCGATTAACACAAAGGTAAGTGTCAATTTGTGATCTATACAAAGGAGATAAATGGATTGGGTTAACTTCTCCCTCACCTCTAGAAAGATAGGGTTTAGGAAAGAGAAACTGGAAATATTTAAAAAGTAAATCTAGAAGACCAATATTGAAATAAAGAAATAAAAATTACTTATCTCTGAAAAATAATCTTTTGAAAAACCTTGTCAAACGATCTCAGAAACTGTTGATTTCCCCATTCCTAAACCAAAACTGTGAGATCTACAAAACCCATAAAAAAATTTATTTTTTGTGCTAGGTCAACCTTGACCCAGATGCAGGTCAACCTTGATCCCTTTATGTTGACCTTGACCTGCACTACTCTGACAAAAAATTTGTTCGCAAATCCTGAAAGTTTGACAAAAAGGGTATCTGAAATGCTATGGATACACTAGTATCCATGTTACAACTGGAAGAACATCAATTCCCCTGTGACTTCTTGGTGGAATAATTATCCAATCCATCCTTTGATACACCTGAATCCCAAGTGATTTGTTCTTTGAACGCCCAGGACCAATCCTGATATGCCAAAATAATTACCTATCTTACTGACCAAACTATACTCAATGGCCTATGAAGGAATGAAAAATGATCCTTAATTAGGGTAGCATCACGTTATATCCTCATCACTAATAACTTATATAGATAAGGTCTCGATGGTATGCTTCTTAGGTGTTTAAAACAAGAAGAGTCTGATCGCACATTAACAGAGGTTCACGAAGGTGTATGTGGATCACACTCGAATGGCTTTTCATTAGCTAAAAAACTACTAAGAGTTTGTTACTATTGGCCCACAATGGAAAAATATGTTTTTCTATTTCAAAAGCATGTCACAAATCTCAAACACATGGAAATCTCATCCATGCTCCTGCTAGAGAACTCGTACCATTTATAACACATTGGCCATTTCAGCAATGGGCCTTTGATTTGGCTGGACAAATTTATCTAAATTCTTCAAGTGGACACAAGTACATCATTATGGCCACTGAGTATTTTACTAAGTAGGTCAAGGTCATGTCGCTAATCAAAGCCATTGTAAAATAGGTGGCTATGTTTATCTTGAACAACATTATTTGTAGGTATGGGATACCCTCTTCTATTGTAACAAACAATGGGGGTCAGTTTAAAAACAAAGACATTGAAGACCTTTGCACATAGTTTCATATCACTCAACATTGTTCTTCAATCTATTATCCTCAAGGTAATGGACAAGCTAAGGCATCAAACAAGAACATTCTTAAAATCTTACATAGAACTGTGAGTAAGTCTGGTAGAGACTGGCATTTGCAACTAAAACCAGCACTATGGGCCTACAGAACAAGTATTAGAATACCAACTAGAGCCATGCCATTTTCTCTAGTCTATGGTGCAGAAGCAGTGCTACCTATTGAAGTATAAATTCCATCTTTGTGGGTATCTCTCCAAGGTCTGGTTATAGATGAACAATACCAAATTGATAGAGTTAATGCACTAAAACTCCTTGATGAGTGCAGACAAAAGTGTTTGATCATCTCAAAGCGTACCCAAAATTGATGTCAAAAGGGTACAATAAAAAGGTTAAACCATGAAAATTTCAAGTGGGGGATTTTTTTCTAAAAGAGAATCCTAAGAACCAACCTAACAAAGAACAAAAAGGAAAGTTTGAACCCAACTAGTTGGGGCCTTATGTCATTACTACAACTTTTGGGACTGGAGCATATTAGTTAGATACACTTGAGGGAGATGTTCTTCCTGATCCCATCAATACTCTACAATTGAAGTGGTTCTATGCTTGACATCTGGCTGACAGAGCCAGTGTAGTGAAAATTCTCAGAAAATACCAAAAAAAAAAAATTAGAAAATTGATCCTGAAGAAATCCAAAAACAGTGGAAAAAGTCATGAAAAGGGTATCCTTGGTGAAAACCTGGAAAACAGTCACCTTGATACTAAAAAAAAAAAAGAGAGAGAGAGAAAAATAAACAACAAGAAATTTGAAAAAGAGAAAAGTGCTTTGGCGAAAACCTGGCAAACAAGCGTCTTGGTAGAAAAAATAAAAAGCTTTTCCAAGTGGTGAAAACCTAAAAAATAGGCATCAATCATACTCTTTGCTCCATCTATCAATTCACTATTGATACTAATCCTTCTTGATCGCACCTATGCTATTGGCTGACTCTGATTCCTTACAAATGGCATATCCTTGCCTAGGATTGGTCTGCATTTGTGTATTAGGAATAGTCATTCTGCACTGGGGGCATCTTTGCTAGCATGTTTAGTTTGTGTCTGCTACGTTGTCCTAGGTTCCTGTCTAGGATGGTTTGCCTCTCAAAATAGTATTTCTCAATACTTGCATCAAAACATCACTATCACAAACAAGGGTGTTTCTTCAACACCACCTACCTGTAACGGACATCATACTAGTGTTTCTCAACACTTTAAACTTACTAGTGTTTCTCAACACTTTAAACACACTTTAATGGACTTAGTGTTTCTCAACACTTTAATCAAACAATGTTTCTAAATACTACATTGGATTGCAATTGCTGACAAAGTTAATCCCATATATTTAGACATGAAAAAGATATTGCTTGATTCCAAATTCTGAATGATGAATCTCTATTGTGCTTGACAAATGAATCTATAGTATTTCTCAATATTACTTAAACACATAGACTAATCTTGGTTTGAATATGAATCTTTTATGTTCCCATAATGTTTCAAACTAGGGGCATGTAAGCTGTTATGAATTTTCTTTGATTGATTATCAATTGGTGATTGTTATGTCTTTTGAGTTACTCCATGACATCTATTCAAAGACAAAGAGTCGCAAGGATAGGGGCATAATGTTTTATTGGTTTTCTGTGTATGGTGATTGTTTCAATGATCCTATAAATTTCACCTAACTTGGATGTTTAAGGAAAGAGATTCCAACATGAGTGGATATCTACATATATCTCAATCCTAGTTATGTGTATACTACGGTGAGGTTGAACCAATTTCCTTGTCTATTTCTAAATCAAATTCTCAGTAAGGTGTATGAAACTTTATGTACTCATGAATATGAATACTGAAGGTCATTGTGGGTCACATATCTTACATTACACTTGAACAGAACATGATTCTTAAAAAGTAAAAGGAGATAACTAACTTGTCATCCTAGCCTCTATGCCTTGATGCTTAGGTTTATTTCTGATATTACATCCAATACATATAGTATTCATACTTTCATGATACCAGTGGGTATTAGTGATAGTTGTACTATTCGACGATGTCTGTTACAAAAATGCACATGATAAAAATGCTACAATGTATACAAATAAGTGAGAGTCTTAAAATTCTGCATATAGATGCATTTAGAGATTGCATGATTCATTTTTGAAAAAAAGCATAAGGAATTGAGCTCAAAATGATTTCCTAGTTCATCCAAAATCCAAGTTAATTACTTAATCTATGTTACTGATATTAATGTCATTGCATATCCATGGAATACAGTCTGCATTCATAAATGAGAAAGACAAAATACAAAAAACAAATCATTCAAGCATTGCATTTACTTTTACACTCTAAGTGCATCCATACATATTTTTGCATAAATAAAACTCCAAAAACATACATTTGCATATTCACTAAGTATCATTGAAATACATTTACATATCAGTAATAAATTAAAGAGCATAAATGATGTCATCACATGAATCTAATCTACACTCATCAAGAGACCAAGTACATAATCACATGTGCATCAATCTAAAAATCTATCAAAATAAAGAGAACCCATGAACATATCAAGATCAGGAACAACTATCTCAGATATATCAATGATGTAACAAATAAAAAATGTACAAAAGAGTATCAGAATATTAGTTTGAAACAGATGTCAAGTATCAAGAGTATGCAAGTACAATGGATGATCACAACATGATCAATTTATACAAAATGTATCAAAATATCACAAGTACAAATTCAGGTTTGATTGCCACCCTCTCTTTGATCTGGAGGAGGAGGATGTGGTGCAGGATGAACTGGTGGAGGCATCTCTCCCTCAGAATGTTGTGCTACTTGAGAATAAGAAGGAGCTCTTTGTCCCTCTAGAACTATAGCATAATACAAACCAAAGTAGTATGTATCTTTGTGACCCTGATGTGTCGCCATACGGGCCTGTGTATCTTTCTCTACTCTCAAGTGATCAAGATAACTATCTATGTCTACTAGTAAAGCCTCTAATGTGGTGACCTTAGTCCTAAGCTTCTCACACTCTCACTGGCATTGAGATAAACTATCACCATCCCTGCTAGAACCTTTGCCGGTATCTCTGGGTGGATCCTATCCACTAGGTACCTACCTTGGTGTTCTCTACTTCTCTCTCATAAGCAATGGACTTGGATCTCTCCATGGAGGCATGAACCTAAAACAAGTCTATCTTCCCTCTCTGATGCCATTAGTGCCCACTACCCCACCACCCCTACCATCCCCACCATCATCTCCATTATCTGGTCCATGATCTCTATCCAGAGGAGGGTGCCTACCATCCCTCCCTCCATCTCTCCCTACATCTCTCTCTCTCCATCTCTCCCCCCACCTCTCCATTCTCTCTAGTCTTTGCCTCTGCCTTGAACTAGTCTGACATCTACGGGATCATAATCTAAAGGATCCTCTATGCAAGGAACTGCTTCATCAGGAGCTGTGAATCTAGGAAATGGATACTGTAACATATGTGTGAGGTACCCATTAGAACAACCTACATCAATAACCTCTGGAAGAATATACCACCCAACTGCAATCATCTAACTGATAGCCTACTAAGAGGTCTCATATACCAATAGGGCTCCCCAAAGTGGCTCCTCATCATGGAGCCGAGCATATACTCACATATCCTGACATCGTTCCTATACGCGGCCATACTGCCTCAGAACACATGTAACCAGAAACCACTCTACATTGTATCAAGTTTGCCCAATCAATTACCTACTCTAAAAGAAATATGACATCTGCCTCCTATCTGAAGCCCACTCCTCATAATCAAGGTATGGTTTCCAGATCATCGCAGTAATATCATCAAACAATCGGTGCCAGTACTCTACCTTGCCTAGATGGGGTTGTTGAATCAATCCAGAGTACATATACACATAAGGTTGCTAAACTACTCACTGCCTGTCTACAATCTGATGTGTCATAGGGATATGCTCCAATGCCCAGATCTTCAAAACTAAAACCCTTACAGTCCTGCTGCAAGAATACTGATAGACTATCTCATCGAGCTCTTGGTATATGTGAGCTAATATGCAGCTACCCCAAGCGAATCTATGGGATGATCCAATCATCTTCTCTAGAGTACCTACCTAGCCGCACATAAAACCATGTTGTTCCCTATCAGGCATGAGGATGCTAAAGACATTATATTTTGTCATTAGTATATACAAGGATAAACATGATGAACACCATCAGTTTACACTACACTGACAGACATGGCACAACACTACCTGATGCCAAGGTTAGCCAATACTACCAAGTATAAAGCATCCCAAAAAACACTATTCAGTGTTACCCAATGACAAAAAGGACAAAGGAACCCAACGAGTAACCAATAGTGAAACCTGATGAAACAACAAAGAGTGGATCCCAATAGATGAAGGGAACCCAATAATCAGTTCAACAAAGGAACACTGACAGAGTTTCAGTTCAACCTAACGATCAAGAACCAACATTTAGTTACATCCCGCAAAAAGTAGATCTGACTTTCCACGTTAGATAAATAACTAAAGTTTTATATTTAGCTTCTTTATTTTTTTTAAATCCATTATGTACAGAGAAAGCAATATAATTATTATTTTTTTAATCAGTATAACTGTTTTAAAACATGCAAAGTAAAGGATCAAGGTCAAGTTGTATACCTTGGATCAAGAGTTAACATTGTAATGCATGATTCTAGAATAGGTCAAATACTTGTATAAATAGATGATCAATCTATTGTGAACATGTTGTTCGATGATGATTGTAGCCACTAAGAGAATATAAAGGCTCAGATAAGAGAATTCATGTAGAAGGATAGAAAAGGATCAATTCAGTTTAAAAGAGTAGAACACATGCTACCGA
Source organism: Thuja plicata (assembly GCA_018584345.1). Lineage (NCBI taxonomy): Eukaryota > Viridiplantae > Streptophyta > Pinopsida > Cupressales > Cupressaceae > Thuja > Thuja plicata. The sequence continues at coordinate 209,693 of MU221730.1, forward strand.
TGAGCAGGAAAAGGTATTAATCAATCACTATAGGTGATATTCATTTTCTGTGAGCTTTAATGGATCTGTGATCAACAATTATAGATTCTAGTCAGGTCAAACATATTATACTCATTCTAACAAGTGTAGTACACCTAAGAAATCCTTTCAAGGAAGGTGGATTTAACACTCCTATTGTAAATATCTTAACTGAGTGGATACTTCATTAGTGTTGTTAAAATCTCTTAACAGAGTAGATCTTAACATGTCTCCACTTTAATAATCCTAACAGGGTAGATCATCAGAAGTGATCAATTGTAAGCCTTTACCGACTCCCTTCCATTTTGCAGATAGTGAAGTTTTGTGGGTGCCATCCCCACCACAGATTTTACTTCCTAACAGGAGTGTTCTACAATATCATATCTTGTGTTATGTGTCTATTATTTTCATGAATGTTTCTATGAATGTTGCATGCAATTAAGTTTATAAATTAATACTACATGCATAAGAAAGAACATCATAAATGGTCAGTAGTAAAATAAAGATTGTTTACTAATGATGAAAGGTGAAAAGTGTTAAAAAAATTTAGAGGTACTGATTCACCCCTCCCCTCTCAGTACTACTTCCCATTAATCCCAACAATTGGTATCAGAGCTAAGTCTCTTCTTGGAAAGCTTAAGGGCTTAAGAGAAAAGATCATACAATGGAGAAGTACAAACTTGATAAAAATATTGAGAATAAAAAGCTTGAAATACAGTTGTTCTATGAACAGTATAAAGAAGTGAGAATCAAGATGAGAGAGTTGTTGGATGAGAGAAAAGGTATGGCAACTTAGAGCAATGAAAAATATTATCAAGAAGAAGAGATTCCAGATTTCTTTGAGTCTTCAGGATCAACTACAAGCAAAGCATTAGATACATCAAAAGAGAACATCAAAAATCTAAAGGAGATCAATCAACATCTAACAAAGCAAATAAAGATGTTGCAAATTGGTCAAGAGACCCAGATGGTAAGAATGATTGATGTGATGAGTTCTGCTAGACAAGCTGAAATAGAAAGAACTCTAGCTATTGATGATAGAAGGAAGATTATAGAAAAGCTACAAGAAAAGGAGTTAGAAATTCAAAGACATGCTAAGCATCACCATGAGATTACAAATCAGATTATTCTTATGAGTCAAGAATAAAAAAAAATGAATATAGAACTCATTGAAAGAGTACAGGCTATCAGTGAAATAAGAGAAGAGAATGAAAAACTAAAGCATGAGGTTAGAATTCAGCAAAAACATAATGAAATTATCAGAAAGGCTGAAGAAAGAAATAAAAGAATGGATGATTTTCTTGAAGGACAACTGTTAAGTTTTTAGGATAGCTGAAAATGTAATAACACTCTATGTTGTATGTGTTTTCCAAATACAACAATCTCTCTTTCATTTATATTGGGAGTGAGGATAGGAGAGACATGTCCCTTCATGGGACATGTCTATTCATTATTATTTATAAGAAAGGACATACCTCTTCCAACTAATTATAATTTATCAATCTTATAATGTTTCATCAATCAATTATTAATTAAGAATAATAATATAATAATTTAATATTAAATATTAAATGTCATATGATTAATAATAATATAACATATATATTATATTATTATTAATCAACATATCTTATATGTATTCTAATGATCATACGACTGAAGATACAAACATTAACACTCCCTCTTAGCTAGGGAGGATGACCAAACAAAAATGTGTAGTGGTATCTCATGTCAACACTTATTACCCTTACCATATCTACACAAGACATCAACACTCCCTCTTAGTTAGGGAAGATAAAATTCATCAAAATATATTAACAAAAGATCCATTACTTTTAAGAGAGAAGATATTACCTTATTGTGGTATTAAGAGATATGGTCTGACCACGAATATCAAGTCTCGTGATATTCACCATAGCTCAAGATATTTTAAATATCACCTTAATATGATATCAGAGATATGGTCTAACCAAGAATATCAAGTCTCATGATATTCACCATAACTCAAAAGTATTTTAGATATCACCTCAATATGATATCAGAGATATGGTCTAACCAAGAATATCAAGT
>MU221730.1:212605-245378 GCA_018584345.1 Thuja plicata
TGCACATCAACATCCTTGACACAAGTTGCTTCAATGAAGGTCCATATACATCAAATCATAAAACACCTTATAATATTATATGAGAGACATCACCTGTTTGAATTATCTCCCCACACTAAGCATGGAAGTGTTACATTGGTTATTATTCTCCCCCACAATGTACAATTCCCACTCTTATATCTTTGAAAAAATTCGCATGTCTTATTATGAAATGACATGATTTATCCAAGAGAGGCGGCACTATATAATTGATGCTTTCTTTGTATAACTAGACACCCTTCCTTGAATGCATGCTTCTTTGTTATTGCTTGAACATGATCATAAAAAATTCAAATATCTCTTTAATGAAAGTCATATTCAAAAATTTAACATAGACCCGTACATATTCAATCATAACTTTTGAATCCAAGACTTTCTCTCCAATCACTTCGGTGAGATTCTTTGAAATTCAATTTTCACCAACATATCCAAAATTTAGAAAAATCCAACAGTGCATTTGTGAGATATGGTCCTTTTACTGAGACTATATTTTCTGAGATAGCCACACATTCACCATCAACAAACTACTCTCTTACATTTTCAATCTGGCTCTGATACCATGTTAAGTTTTTAGGATAGCTGAAAATGTAATAACACTCTATGTTGTATGTGTTTTCCAAATACAACAATCTCTCTTTCATTTATATTGGGAATGAGGATAGGAGAGACATGTCCCTTCATGGGACATGTCTATTCATTATTATTTATAAGAAAGGACATACCTCTTCCAACTAATTATAATTTAATCAATCTTATAATGTTTCATCAATCAATTATTAATTAAGAATAATAATATAATAATTTAATATTAAATATTAAATGTCATATGATTAATAATAATATAACATATATATTATATTATTATTAATCAACATATATTATATGTATTCTAATGATCATACGACTGAAGATACAAACATTAACAACAACGAAGAGTCAACAATAACAATGGTCTAGGGTTTACCGAAAATGGAGAATCATCAAATCAAGCCAATCCAAAGAATGTCTATGAAAATCCAAGACCAAGAAAGCTTACATGCAAACACTGTGGAAAGCAAGGCCAAACATCAAATGTGTGCAGAGGAAAAATGAAAGGTATTCCTAAATCTATATCTTCATTCATAGGATTCTGTTATAAATGTAACAAGAAAGGACATAAAGCATATGAATGTAAGTCTAAGATAGATCAACCAAAGAAGGAAACCTACATGGACAAATACTTTCCTACATGCAAAATGAATGGGCACACAAGCCTTGAATGCTGGAAAAATAAAAGGCAAGCATGGAAGCCTAAAGGTCAAGAAACTCCATATCAACCAAAGAGAATCGGTAATCAATATGTATGGGACTACAGTGCTTGGAAAAATTGTATAGTATGTGGTAGATATGGTCACATTGTTGCAAACTACATGAGAGCATGGACCAAAAGGTCTAGAGGCTAGACAAACCCTAAAATGGCATGCTTACACTATCATAAAGTTAGTCATCTCAAGAAAGACTCCAGAAACCGAATGAAAGAGATAAGAATATATACCAATGGAAACACCATTGAAGATATCCGGAGGGCTAGAGACAAAATGTGGAGAAAATCTTCAAGCAATGATGAAGCTGGACAGAGAAATGCAAATGGTGGCACCCCATCCAATGGATCTGGTGACATCACCACCCCCACTTAAGCTGAACAATTAAGTATAGAACTGCACTACACCAAGTCATATTTTTCATCAGTTCCATTATACAAATTCATAGATAGTCAAAATTTGCATGAATAAAGATGCATATTATGTTACTTGTTACAATTCTGAGAAAACAACCCCATTAGTAAACACATGCCAAAAATCATCGGTGAACATAAAGGATGAGTTGTTTACACTTACCAAAAATTGTTGGTCAACACATAAAATGGTTAAGTTACTAATGTAACCTGACACCCATCAGTAAGGAAGCAAAGTTATAAAGTTGTTGTGACATAACACCGATATTCATCAGTGAAAGAAAAAATCTTAACAGCTATCTCGAGCATCTTGTCAACACCAAAAATGTTAATTGAGAAGTCTTCCCAACAAACTCCATCTTCATGACCCGATGAGTTGTTGAGCATTTATGACAGACTTAGGGAAAAAGTCTATAAATACTTGATGGGAGCACTTCATTTCTCACACGCAATTTGAGAAGAAAGACCAGAGTGAAAACATAGAGATAAGAGATTAGATAGAAGAGTGACCTTGACTTGATCCAGTGCACTCCAAATAGACCATTCACAAGTTTCACGGATTGAAGTAAGTATCGAGCGCAATAAATAACTATGTTATTATTTTCAAGAAAGGCTTAAATTTGAAATATGATGGAAACCACTTCAAGAACCGTAAAGATTAAGAATGACAAGAATAATGTGGTTAAGTTGATAAAGAAACACTTGTGTGGAACCAACGTACAAGATATGCCCAGAGATTGCATCGCAACCCGATGATTCTGGCACATTTTTGAAAATTCCACCTAGGGTTTTGTTGATAGAAGACGTAAGGTCCTACATTCACTGCGAGATTGCTGAAATAGGTGATCTGGAGATAGACCAAGATTACAAAATATTGTGTGATGTAGAAGGAAACCTGAAACAAGAACACAAGCATCTACAAGTTAAAGGGATAACTAATGCCCTATATTTCCCAAGGGTTTTCAAAACTGGCTGGATTAGGTTAGTTTTGAGCAGAATGCATGATCAGAAGTTCTGGTTAGATGAACCTAAGAAAATCACTCAGGATGTATTACATGTTGTAACTGGTTATCCCATAACTGACAAGCCTAAGGCACACAAGCAGCCCTCTAGGCCAGAAGTTGAAAAACTCACAAAAGCTATGTGAGATACCAGAGGTCTCAAATTAAACACCATCACCAACAAGGAACTAAGGTTCGGTGCATGTGTGATAGGTTACAAGATCTTCGAGGAAAGCAGGGTAAACAACATAGCTTCAACAACAGTAAGCACAACTTACAAGATAGTGACAAAGGGAATACAGATGGATCTATGTGAGATCATGTTGAAACAACTTGATGAGAACATGACAATAATCAGGTCTACAAAGACAAACACATCTAAGTTTGGTTCACTCATCATGTGTATATTATTTTACTTTCAAGAATAATTTACCTCAGTAGGCAAAGTAAAGTGGGATACTACAAAGCCGGTCACACTGCAAATTAGTGAACTTATCAAGTCACTAGGAGATAATTTTGATTCAGTGATGACTGCATACTTCCTTGAATTCAAGGAAAAGATGATGGAAAGAGTGAGGATCCCTAAGCAATTAATTGAAAAACATAGGGATGAGATATGTTTTATGGTAGATACAGATTTCACTCACATAAAACCGGTTGTACCAAGAATAGCCTGGTTAGCCCCTATTGACTATGAGATCAACATAGATGAACATACAAATGCAATTGATGCATTGATCAATGAACCACTTGACAAAAAACAACCAAGATTAGGAACTTATGAAGATGCCAAGTCTAAGATAAAAACAAGCCTAGTAATCAAGAAGACTGTCAATAAGAAGAACAAAATGGTAAAGAATCTTGAAAAGATTCTATTGGTTGATGAGAAAGAAAAATAACAAATAGAGGAAACCGAGGACCGGGGTATCATCGATGAAGGGAAAGATGAGAAAAATTCAGATTATGAGGCAACTGAGTTTGATACACCTCCACCTCCTATAAAGAAACAAAGAACAAGGAGCCAAAAAACAAAAGATACTACACCTCTGAAGGAAGGTCAAGTGAGGACCTATAAGAGGAAGCAGAAAATTGAGAAACAATCTATGAAGGAAACACCTACAAAAAGGAGGAAAAGAATGGTCAGGACCAAAGCTGACATTGAATATTCCAAAGAGGATGAGCCTGATGTAAGTAAGAAAATTTTTCTTACTAGGACAATTGATGAAATTACTAAGTCAATTGCTACTACCGGTACCATGACTGATAGGAAAATTAGACAATGGGATAAACTTGAGCCAGAGGACCAAAACAAGATACAAGATGCAATAATCAGGGCAATGGTCAAGTTTAAATATGTACTAGTAGAATTTATAGGCCAAATACCCAAAGAGATGGGTAACAGAATTTCACAACAATGGTCATATGCTCTACACCGAAAAGGAAGCAAGGGAGAGGGTACTTGTCACACTTATGCCTCCCAATTCAAAGATGGAAGAGATAAAAGAAATAATGAAAAAGCACTCAAGCAAATTTGTAGCAAAGATAAGAGCTTACAAAGTGCTAGAAGATAAATTTATAGAGCTGGACAACATGACCGAGGCCAAATGGAGACAACTCCTAGATCTACCTATAGAGTCAACAAGTTGTGAGAATCAATTGCTTCTCACTAACATACCTCATGTAGAAGAGGAGAAAGATAAGGTAAGTCCTAAGCACATTGCTTTGGGAAATGTAGATAATAATGAGCCCATTAACTTAGATCAAGTCATGGATGATCTTGACATTCAAGACATCACTCAGTGTGATTCAGATAAAGATCCTCAGAAAGAAGATGATTTAATTTTTATATCTCTTAAAGATCAAATCAAGCGACAACAAATGGAGAGAAAGGACACCACAGATGCACCAAAGGATACAACTGAAGAACAAGATGCAACCGATGATCAGAAAGACATGTCTATTGATCTAAATAAGGAAGAGGATAAACAAGTAGAAGAGGAAAAGCAAAAGGAAAAGGGTGAAGAGGCAAAGAAAGATGACCAGGAGAAGAGAATAGAAGAGAAATCTATAGAAACACCCAAGGTTGATGGAGAGACATCTTCACCAAACCGATAGGTGCACCCCAAGTAGAAAACACAAGAAGCTTCAACTACAAAGACTTCACCGAGCACTTCAGAGAAGACAACTAAACTAGCAATGGTAGGTCATACATCTACATTCACACAAATCTCAAGGAAGAAGAAAAGCAAGAATAAGCATCTAGTTACTCTAGATGAAATCATTGAGATTCCAGTATGTGATCCTAGGACATTGGATCCAAACAAATTGACAAAGTATGCAAGAATTTGTGAAAGAAAAGCAATGCAAGATAAGTTGAGAAAAGCTACGAAAGAAGAAAAGGTACTTGAAGTTGCATGAGGAATACTTCAAAAAATTGTACCTGATGTAGATGTTGGTCAAATAGCCCCAACGCTTGATCAATTAGTGGTTCTCGTTGATGCAATCACATCTCAGAACATCGATGTTGAGAAGGCTATGGAGGATATACTTGAATAGAAATATGAGTTCAAGTTAGCTGAGAAGATAAGCCAAGAAGTGGCATTGCAAAAGGTAAAGCTTTCTGAACTAGTTAACACAGTAGACCCAATTATTTCAAAAGCTATAACCTTGATACAAAAGTTATGCATGTTAGATCAAATAACCAAGGAGTATACCGACAAGATAGCACATATAGATGTTGATCTACAAACAAGTGCACAAAGTCTCACGAATAGTGAAGAGGCAATCAAATTGAACAATGAGCAGCTAAAGCAAGCTTGAAAGCTGAGATAAGACATGCAGGTTGCAGAAACCAAGTTCAGAGATGAGGTAAATGAGATTCAAGAACAACTCTTACCGACACTCTCACTAATGCAAAAATATATGATAGAGGCAAGAGCACTAATTTCCACCCCAGAAATGCCTGTACTAGATAGCATTTATGATATGCATTCCCAAATTGAGATAGAGCACATGGCACTAGAACTCTTCAAAGAAAAGTGGGAGAAAATGCTCAAAGATATCAAGAACACCCATTCACATATTCTTGACACATTGTAAGTTACACATTTTTGACAACTTATAAGTTGTACATTTTTGTCATGAGCATCAAATAAAGGGGGAAATGATATGTACAGTCAACAGTAAAAGGGGAAAATGAAAGGAAGAAATCATTTGTATAGTCAGTCATTTGAAAGAGCAAAGAACAGGGAATATATAGTAGAGAGGCAAGTATACATGTACATATACTTATACTATATTGATGCATACATTTAGGGGGATTCATATAATGACAAGGATATATACATGGTGTACATACTAAACACTTTAGTATTATGCACATATTAGTTTTTGATACTAATGTCAAAGGGGGAGATTGAAGACATTATATTTTGTCATTAGTATATACAAGGAAAAACATGATGAACACCATCAGTTTACACTACACTGACAGACAGGGCATAGCACTAACTGACGCCAAGGTTACCTAATACTGCCAAGTATAAAGCATCCTGACAAACACTATTCAGTGTTACCCGATGACAAAAAGGACAAAGGAACCCGACGAGTAACCAACAGTGCAACCCAATGAAACAACAAAGAGTGGAACCTGAAAGATGAAGGGAAACCAACAATTAGTTCAAAAAAGCAACACCGATAGACTTTTAGTTCAACCCAATGATCAAGAACCGACAGTCAGTTACATCCCGCAAAAAGTGGATCTAACTTTCCACATCAGATAAATCACTGAAGTTTTATATTTAGCTTCTTTATTTTTTTTAAGTCCATTATGTGCGGAGAAATCAATGTAATTATTATTTTTTTAATTAGTATAACTATTTTGAAACATGCAAACTAAAGGATCAAGATCAAGTTGTATACCTTGAATCAAGAGTTAACATTGTAATGTGTGAGTCTAGAATAGGTCAAATACTTGTATAAATAGATGTTTAATCTATTGCGAACATGTTCAATGAAGATTGTAGCCACTAAGAGAATCTTAAGGATTAGATAAGAGAATTCATGCAGAAGGATGGAAAATGATCAATTCAGTTTAAAAGAACAGGACACAGGCTACCGACGAGCAGGAAAAGGTATTAATCAATCACTATAGGTGATATTCATATTTTGTGAGCTTTAATGGATATGTGATCAAAAATTATAGATTGCATAAAATCAGGTCAAACATATTGTACTCATTCTAACAAGTGTAGTACAGTTAAGAAATCCTTTTAAGGAAGGCGGACTTAACAGTCCTATTGTAAATCTCTTAACCGAGTGCACACTTCATTAGTGTTGTTAAAAGCTCTTAACATAGTAGATCTTAATAGGTATCCACTTTAATACTCTTAAGATGGTAGATCATCAAAAGTGATCAATTGTAAGCCTTTACCGGCTCCCTTCCATTCTTCCAATAGTGAATTTTTGTGGGTGCCATCCCCACCGCAGTTTTTACTTCCTAACAGGAGTATTCTTCGATATCATATCTTGTGCTATGTGTCTATTATTTTCATAAATGTTTGTATGGATTTTGCATACAATTAAGTTTATGAATTAATACTACATGCATAAGAAAGAACATCATAAATGGTCGGTAATACAATAAATATTGTTTACTAATGATGAAAGGTGAAAAGTGTTAAAAGTTTTTAGAGGTACTGATTCTCCCCTCCCCTCTCAGTACTACTTCCCATTAATCCCAACAGATGCCTCTAATAAATCTGGCTAGATATATAGGTAATAAATTATAATGATCGCACATATGATCCCGGGTCAGATACCAATGCACTATGGTCTGATCTCCAAAAAATCTCTAAGCTGATGCAATGGCTATAGCAGAACCAGACTCAAAATGTACCTCTCAACCCATCACTGGAATCTGTAATATATGCCACACATCTTCAAGTGTGACTATCATCTCACCAGTCAGGAGATGAAACTTTTTGTGCTCCAAATTCCATCTCTCGGCAAGCGTAGTCAACAACCCCAAATTTACCCTAATATCAAGTAAATCTATAAGTTCAAATAATACTACATGTGCTATGACCTGTAGCTCAACATCTATCAACATTCGCGACAAAGCAAGGACGCAACCTAGATAGGGACCTCAAAATGAAACTACCTCAAAGTCAATCTATCAACAGAAAGAACATATAGGTTCAAAGTCAATCTATCAGATAAGTATTTTTGGTCTTCAGAAGGAGAAAAATAGTCAAAAATAGAAAAAACTTAACTCCTAAACCAAAAATGACTCTATTTTATAGGGTGTGATCCTTTATATAGGATGCAATACAATATTTTTGGGATGTGATGGGGCATATGGGAAATGATCTTGTCTTAACAGGATGCGACACGGGCCGCGGGGTGCGATCCTATTTTCACAAGATGCGACATCATTCAAAGTTTAACAAAAATTACCCTATGCGATGAAAAACTACCTAAAAAGGTGTGATCCCAAATTTATGGGATGTGACAAAGGATTTTGGGGGAAAATGGGATGCGATGTAGGATTAACTAGACACAATCCCATACATGGGGTGCTCCGCAGAATTGAAAGCTACATATCTCTTGCAAAAATGGAAAAAATGAAAAACATAAAACATGGAAAGGTAGGTTTTAAGGTACTCACTGGCGGCGTGTACTCGGCCAGGCACTGTTGTCAACGGGTGATCTTGAATTGATGCTTCTCCATGGGGACCACCATCTTCTCTGTAGAGATCTAAATTTACTAAAGACAAAGGTGAAAATGAATGGGTAAAAAGTGAATTTTGGGATATATATTGACCTTTTTGAGCTATTTAGGAGCTCTATAACTCCTCCCAGACTATTAAAATTCAATTTTGTTCTTCTCTGATCTATCAGGAATGAAATTGAACGTGCAGATGATGTTTTCAACAACATAGTACACATTTTGTGACAACTTCCCACAAATGTAGAATTGTTATACATGTTCCGAAAAAGATTAGCAGGCTTTATGCAATTAGTTTTCTGGGTTCTCTATCATCAAATTGCACATTATTCATCAAAATATTGATCATACATCATTTTATCAGACTCCAAACTCACATTTTCACATATTTAACTTGGTAAAATTGTGTTTTCTCTTAACACACCTTCGCTTCTCCATTTCTTCTAATTGATTCTTTCTTGATCCAATCAATCAGTTCAAGTGATATATCATTCTAAAGAGGGATTTTATTCTTTTTCCTTCAATTTCATTCCCAAGGGGGCATGATCACACTTAAATCATTCAAATTATTGCTCAAAAAGGATTAAAATGACTTCATCATCAAAATACTAGGGGCATGGGAGTTTCCTTTGATCAAGTCAGAACTATTGGATAGAAGGCTTTAGTTCTCACAAGCTGGATATCTATGTCTATATATTTTCAGATCTCTATTAAGCTCCAAGAAGCTTCATACTGACATTCATTCAATCAAGTTTAGAGTCATCATTATCGATTCTCATTTGATCAAGTTCAGAATTGATACCTCAGAGCTCCTAGAAGCTTCATACTGATCTTCATTCGATCAAGTTTGGTTTCAGTATTATTGATTCAATTGGTATCTTCAAGATCTTTTTTGACCTCTGTTCGATCAAGTTCAAAGTCAATAATATCAATCTTAGTTCAATCAAGTGTGAGACTAATCTCATCAGACATTTCATTCAATCAAGTACGGAATTCCCAAACTTTCTGAAGTCAACATTAATCAATCTTTGAATCAATGCACTACTCGCACATCAATTCAAAGAGGGGCAAATGTAACCACCCTAATTTGGTTTGCTCTGACCATAGACCCTATTTTCCATAAGTGGGATCATACTCCTAATTATGCCAAGACAATTCTCCAATTAATTGACATAATTCATTTAAATCAAATTTAATCTCCTAAGTGATCTAATCACTAAATTGCATTAATTGCCTTGGCCAATTAAATCAAATCAAAACAATTAAATAAAAAAAATCAAATACATGGCTAAAGTAATAAATTAAAAGGAATTAAATAAATCCTAATTATAACTACTCACTTGCAAAAGGGAAAGTCAAGTCCCTAGCCAATGAGAGTTAAATCACTTGGATCACCACACATGGATCACCAAAGATTCAATCTCCACCTCTCTTCAACTTTCAATCCTAACCTCTCATTCCTCAAATTCTTCTATAAATGGAATGAATTTTGAGCTCAATGGGCCCCTAATTTTAGAATTCATATGCAAACTTATGCTTCTCATATTCTTAGAGATTTCTTATTGCATTTTAGCTCTAACATTTAGCATTGTTATAATATTTCAATTGGAGCTCTAAAATGAACTTTGATTGAGCATTTTAGCTTGTATTTAGATTAAATCTTCCATTATAAGCATGATATTGTCACAGATTTATGCATAATCTGAGGGCAATTATTGCATATTTCATACTCTTCTTAGATAGGGAGAAATATGTTCATTTTGGTGATATACATGTGCTTTTCCTTTGATATTTCATGTTATTTCACTAGTGCAATGACATATTGAAGGAAAAACCATAGAAATGATCCAATAACCTATTCTTCTAATTTTAAACAATAAAAACACATAATAACAAACAAGGAAGATTCAAACATAGGATCCTAGCATTCCAGATGCATAGAAGATAGGGATCTGGAAGCTAGACTTATCAAGATCAAGATCCTACCTTAGTAACTGGTGAGAAGATCCAATTCAAATCTCAAAGCAATTAAGAATCCAAAATACTCCTAAGTTTTTCAACAAATCTCCAATCACCTGAATTCTCCTTCGCCCTGATTGAACAACCACCAAAATGGCTTTCAATTCAGAGATATAGAAAACAATGCAATTAGGTTTTCAAAAAGTAAAACCCTAATGGAATATTAATTATTCAATTAAAAATTAAAAGAAATGCTTTACTTTCAATTTCACTTAAAACAATGCACAACTCAACGTTATAATACAAAACAAAGTCACAATTCAAAATGCATGAGACTATTTTAATTTAAATAAATCAATTAATTATGCAACTTAAACTAATACTTAGTAATTCAATTTGCACAATTAGTTATAATATTTGGATTTAATATTTATTAAATCTTAATTATTAAATTAAGACTTAATAATCAAATCAATTAATTAAATATAGGCATTTAATTAATATTTAATTATTAAATAACCATATATTTAATATATCAATGTTTTAACCTTATCAAAGGTACAATTATTAACATTAACATTTACCGTAATTAATCATTAAATAAAACAAGCCAAAAGCATCATTAATCTAACTGAAAACCATCTAAATAGAAAAAACAACTGAAACAGAAACACAAGCACACACAAACAGGCTCACGAATCCACATCACTTGTCGGATTCAGATAGGGTAGTCAGTAAGATTCTTGTCCAGTTCTAGGACAAAATAAGAGTTTAGGATAGGGATTTAGGCTGAATATTATCTCCCCTCTCAACCATTGAGATATTGCAATAGGGCACGCACACTTTTTCCAATTCAGGGAAGATGTAGCCCAGTACCTGCAAACCTGTCATCACAAAGACAAACATATGCATACATATAATATAATAGACAATAGTTGAGACCAGTTTATCATGTGGATCTCACCAAAGAAAGTAACTACGACTCTGTCCCATACCATACCAACACACCAAACACTAATGTAAAACATATCAATGATCCATGTGTATACAAATATAGGGTCAGTATTGTTAGGAAACCATAATCAAAATGACATCATAGCATATACATAACCATCCTAAAATAGCCATAAATCACATGTAAATAGAAGATATAACATAACTAAGCAATGGATCAATAATATAATGAAAATTAATACATGAATATCCTCAAAACCAACTGAAGTAACCAACGCATACATGAAAAGGCCTAAAAGAGTTCGACAACTAAAACAGAAAAGAAAACTAAGGGGTGGCTATTACATCTCAAGTTATAAGTGCTTCAATTTTTATTCTAGGATGTATGAACTTTAGAGTATTCAATCTCACTTTCCCTTAGGAGTAAACACAAATTATTCCTCCTGTGTATTGTTTCCAGAACCTTCTCCTATCTCAGGTTCATAGGAATCAAAAAAAATTGCATTGAATTAAATGTGAGGATCATCAGAACCCTGTGTTTTCTGATTAGACATATCATTTCTATATCCATTGTCATTTTGGCATGCACCTGTAGTTTCTGCAAATTTAATATCAAAATATTCATACACATTAGCACTATCAGTAGGTATACTGCCATTGTTGGGTTGGGTATTCCAAGGTCTATTGGGTCTCTTCTATCCAAATCCTTTATCTTGGGTTTATTTTTTTAATTATTATAACTTTGATTCTGATTTTGAGGATAAGAGTCTGTGGTAGCAGTATATCTGTGGTAATCTCCTTAGTTTTGAGCCAAATTGAGTTTCATCCTAGTGAGCTCATTGGTCAATTGAGGCAAAGTATTTTTCACATCTAACTCAAATGCTAATTGATTATAAGTCTTTCTGGGAGGTATAGTTCATTTCTCAAAAAAGGTCATCTTATGGGCTTCATAGGTTGGATATGTGATATATGGCAGTGGGACAACAAGCTGTTGGGTTGGTATTTGATTGAGAAATGGGGTATGATTATTTAAGGCATGGTTAATGGCTAGAAATGTGTTCATAAAGGAAGCATTTTGAAATGATAGTAGAGTACCAAAATTTCCACCAGCTTGTGGATCTATCTACTGTAAGAAAGTGATGGCTTCATTTAATACCTTTTCTAAGGTATCTGTATCTGCAGGTGGGAGCATTTTCAAGAAAATTACAGTCAACGAATCTAAGGATTTTATGTACACTTGTATGGAAGTAGGTGTAGGCACCCTATAAGGAGCTTCCAGATTATGGTACATCTTGTGGAAATGATGATTAAACATGGTAGTAGGCTCATTTGGCTCTTTTTTAGCTGAGATAAGCTAGTGATTGAGATTAGCAAGATCCACATAAAGTTTAAACTAATTTAGAAATTTGGTCTCAAACTCAACCCATGTGGTCATAGATCCTCTAGGAAAATTTAGATACTATTTTTAGGCAAAATCACCAAGTGTATATGAGAACAAGCAGCATAAAACATCTTGATGCACAATTTCCTTTCGGTTTCATATTTATTTAAAGGCCCAAATGTGCTCTTCAATTGTCTTGGATTCATCATATACAAACTTGGTACAAAAACTCTCAGGATTCTTAGGAAACTCGTGCAATTGGCCAAATATGTTTAATGGGGAGCTATGAGCGTTAGCAAAGAAAGCTATTGGATAGGTGATGGAAAATGATGATCTTGATTTATAATTAGAGGAAAAATCAGAGAAGAAATGTGTGATTTCTGAATGAATGGATCTTGTGATCTGGATGGATGGTCAAGGGAACTTATCTTTGATTTTCCCTTATCATTGTGAGCCTTGAGATGGTGGGTAAACTCAAGGAAATGACATCTTATCTGAGATGATCTAAGAACTCCCTTGAACCTCTATGGTGAGAAAGATATGGTATTCTTGAGCTTTTTGTTTGAAGTCCCTCCTTCTAGCACCACTTTTGTTGAGCGTCATGTTTACATGATGTAACCGTTAGGAATAAGTGATACATATTCCCCTCTTGA
Source organism: Thuja plicata (assembly GCA_018584345.1). Taxonomy (NCBI): domain Eukaryota; kingdom Viridiplantae; phylum Streptophyta; class Pinopsida; order Cupressales; family Cupressaceae; genus Thuja; species Thuja plicata. Next base: position 226,035 of record MU221730.1, read on the forward strand.
AAGATTAATGAGATAATCCCAAGTTTCTCATTGGTCGTGATACCACCACATTGAGACTCAATTGAAGATAAATGTGTCTTCACAAGGAGGCCTTTATTGATTCGTTTCAAATGAAACTAGAGAAGAATATCTTAAGACACTTTTTGTTGTTTTTTATGAATCTCCAAATGAATTCAATTCTATTCATGCAATATAAACTAAAATCTAAGATAATTTCTATACTTGGCCAAATTTCCAAAACAAATATCAAAAGAATGAGGGAAACAAGAGATTTTAAGCAAATTATTGAATAATAAATTCCTAATAGAAATCAATTATCAATGATTTAAATCACATATTAAATGTTAGAGATGATAAAATAAACCCATAAAACATGCATCATAATAACTCACAGCTCATATCCTGCCCATGCAATCACCAATGGAATTTAGTAATATAGATTTTTTTTTATCAAAATTCATTAAATCACGAAGCCATTCATGTATGCGCACACGTGAGACAAATTCATCCTCAAAAATAAATAGATATATCTTTTCCCAACATTCTTAATGATGAGTAGATTCAATAATAATCAACACGAATTTAACAATCTGTAGGAACAATCACAAAGAACCATAGTTGGTTCTTGAATTCTGAAAGTAAATTCCCAAAATTCACATAGATGGTACCCAAAACAAACCAAGAATGCAACACCAATTGTATTAATTTTCTATTGAAAAATATCCAACCCTATTACATTCTCCAAATTGAGTTTATATAGAAATTACATCCATAAGTTATGAATCTCATAACTAGCTTTTCAAACCATGCAAAAATGATGAAATAAAAATAAAAATCTACTTTAACTACAATAAACTACTTCTAAACCTATATTTATTATGCTGACATTGATTTCCATCCATTGTTACATTGAAATCATATAAAAATGATCTGCAAACGCATCCAAATTTGTAGGAAAGAAGTGGAGTTGAACCATTTGTTGAAAAAATGCCTCCATAGATGACTCCCACTATGTTTCTAACACCCAAAAATGATGGAATGAAGGGATGATGTGGTATGTGACTTATTGAGAACACTTATATACTCCAAAATAACCCATAGCATGTGATTTACGCATCCAAAATCTGATTTCTAAAAAAAAGTGATTCAATGCATTTTTTAGGGTTGGGAAGACCTCCTAAATTTGGATTCTCGGCTGCCTTTGGAAATAAATGGAGGCCAAAATATCAATGAAAATATTTGATCCAACACTTAGTGTGAAGAAAGTACACCCGGATGAGCATCTCAAAACTTTTTAACCACTTCATCAATTTCTCCACAATCTGGAAACTTCATGAACTTTAAATGATATTGTTCCCTTTTTTGGAAGGATGTAAGTTGAGAACCAAACCTTTGTATCTCCTCTATGTGATTCATTATTTACCTCATTTCCTCCTTTACATAGAACATTTTTTGTATATCCTCCTCAGTTTCTATTGATGCTACAATCCCTATGAATTGATGAACAATATTCTTTGTGGAGTATAACTTATCTTGATCCTCATCTTGATATATTAGGAAGTTAATTCCATAAAATAAATTTTATATCTCCTCTACCCACAACAAGATGTCTTTGATTTTATTCTCAATCTTTTCAAGCCTCTAATGATATTATTTGATGAAAAAACTGATGGCACTTATCCACATATCAAACTTATCTAATTTTGAGCCTTCATATATTTTCACCAAAACTTGAAAAACTTGTTTCATTTCTTCTTCAGGTTCTTCAATATTTCCTACCAAAATTCTATAAGATTGTGAATCACATTCTCTCCATATAAAAAATCTATGATTTGAGTCAGTTCTATAACTATTACTCTAAAATGCTTCAAAACAATCCAAATTGTCTTAGTGCCAAATATTTCACTTTGCTTTCCAATCTGCACACGCTTTTACAAAAGAATTAGGAACTCTTGATGAATCTGAGACTACTCTCTTATCGAGTGCTTCTTGCAATGATGCCTCAAAATTATTTTTCTCAATGGGACCAGTTACTTGGGAAACATAGTCCTTAAGGACTTTATTTTGTTGATGTAGACCTTGAATCTCAATGTCATCCTCCTGTAAATACTTAAACAATTGGATAACTCCCAAGGATTCCAATCCCTTCCCACCTTCTCTAGTAGGTTATCCCAAATCCACCTATTCCATAAAATATTCATTTGATGTGGCTTCATCTAAATTGATATTTAGAGTAGGTACTTCCAGTTGAGCCTTCCATTTCCCACTCCTATCTCTAGTTACATGTGACATCCTTTTTTCTTTCCAGCTGGGCTCTCTTGTGTGGAATGCTTGACCCAAATGGGATAAGTCAAGATCCTTTGTTTCTACATATGCCCTCTTTCTAGGTTGGACTTCCTTGACCATCCAAGTGGGATTAGAGGTAGATGTTAGTGGTTGATATGGGGCTACATCCATTATGGAAGTTCCAATTTTCTCCCTTTCACTTTCCTCTTCTTCATGTCCTTCTTGTTCTAAGGCTTCTCTATACTCCAAGTTTTTCAGAGTTTCCTCCCTTCACTCCTCTTCATGTTCTTCTTACTCAGAAGTTTTCTTCTTTTCCTCAAAAGATGAAATTTTTCCAATCTATGCCCACAACCAACTCATTGGCTTATCTTTCTATTTTTGCACTTTCTCTTCATGTTGTTGTTGTTTCTCATCTTCTCCTTGGATTTCCTAAACATGTGAGTGTGGTGGAGTAAAATGAGGTTATAATTTTGATTTCTTTTCAACCTATGTGTATTCATCACCCTAAGGCTCCTCAATTTGCATTCCAATGTCAATTTATCCTTCTTCCAATCCTTCATGGGTGGCTATATTTGTTTTTTCATTTCTGATCTCTTCTTGCTCACCCCGCTGATCAGTTTCCTCCATCTGTATTTCCTCCATAGATGGATGGAAAGGAACCTCTATTTTTTTATTGTAAATTCTCCATGGGAAGTTCCTCAATGTGGGCTAGAGGGGGTACCTAAACATTAGACTATAATGATATTGTCAAGGTATCAACACCTGTACCTATATCACCTATGGGCTTATCTACTGATGAATATTTGAACCCTGGGATGTTCACAAAATATAATAAATCAAACTCATTGGATCCCAAACCATGCCCAAATTATACCCCCACTTTGGTACTTATTTCTAAATAAACTATCACCTTTTGACCTTTGGGTTGGGTGACCTTCTCTTGTGCTTTTCTCTTGGTAGTTCTAGTAGCCTGCCAATTCTTCGTATTAGAGGGATGTCCTATTCCTTTAGATATTCCTCTTTAGGAAAGACCTGTAGAGAGGGTGACATAGAAGACCTCCTCTTTCTCCTTTGATATACCCCTCTCAGTTGAGACTCGATTTAACCTAACAGCCATATCATGAAATAGTGAATCTTGGTCCTTCTAGAAGTGGATGGAGTCTCTGGACAAGAAATGATATCTTGTGCTCGGGTACCCTCTAGATTGGCTTCAGTAGGAGAGGAAAAAGATGCGAAATCATCTAAATATTTTTTCTTTTTGTGCCCTATACTCTTTGATAGACCATGTACTATTGTCTTCTTGGCATGCCCATAAATTGTACCAGGAGAAAGGTGAGCGACCTACTTGAAGATAGGAATATTCACCCTGACTCCTTTTCCCTTTTCCACCTTTATTGGAGGATCTACCTTTTTCTTCATCAGGAATGGGTTCATCTTGAAGGGATTATGTATCCATTTCTTTTTTATTTCAATCACATGCCTTGCCTTGAATTAGATATCATCATTTTTAGGATTTTCTATTTTGGCATTCAGGTGGGATTGATTATACACCTTATCCTTATTGTATAAAGGGTCCATAATGTCTTTCAAATCCTTTTCCCAAATCCTTGGAGGTATATACACATTAATAATATCTTGTGCCAACTCTAATGAAATCCTGCAATTTTCCCTAATGCAAAATTCATTATCATCTATACAGTTCATCCAATGGTCCTCAAGATGAGGCTCATGTTTGTATAAGACCCCTTTTATCTTGCTGAAGGTGCCAATTAGATCAAACTTGGGCCTAATGAGATTGTATTCCTCTAAGGGGAACTCAACCCACTCTAAAAAAATAGATTTACAAACTTTAATATATTGGATAGAGTGGGATCCTATAGATATAGGGAATTCCCAACAATCTTTCTTCTTCTTGACAATCTTCTCATAAGAAACCACTATTTTTTGGTTGATTTCCATTAGATTAATTCTATCAAAGGGATATCGAGGAAAATTATTGGATTAATGGTACATCAAACCACCCTATTGTAATTGAAAGTATGGAAATGGATGCAGTATTCCCCAAGCATTTCAATTTTAGAAACAACCTCCTATGAGAATTTCTTAGCATAGTCACCTTTAATGGACCAAATTATAGGAAAATGAAGGAATCATTAACAATTTTGTATTTTGGGCTATCCACATTGAGTTTTTCCTTCCTTACCAGTAGAGGATATACTGTGTAAGATTTGACATTGGTACTTTTCTCTTATAGCCAATAAATAGACAATGTACGAGGTCATGTAGAACCTGGCGTTGACCTTTACAAATTGCAGTTGTTCATCCAGATTGTTATTAATGATTTCTCCCCAATGAATCCTCACCCTGCTACCTTTGATATTTTGAATGATAAATACCATCAAAGGTTCCAGTTGCCTATCTTGTGGCAGTCCCTAGACCATTCCAAGTAGAGTAACATAGTTCCTCATGTCATCAATCAAATAGCCCCTGTACCTATCCATTTTCTCAAGTTTATCCTCTTTCCTTAGATGTATCAAATAATATTTGTTTACTAGGTTATAAATGTCTAGGGTTTGATCAAACTATCTATGCCACTGCTCTCTCGAAAAAGGGTGCACTGTAGCATTTACCAACTTGGAGAGGACCATAGTTGTGTTGTCTGATAATTGGATATAAGGTTTTACAGCTTTCTTGGGGAAGGAATTCCAATCCATGTGTCCAATTTTTTTGTTTATAATCACACTATGGAGATCACCCATATTTTTGGAATTGTAGTAACCTTTGTATTCATACTTCATGGTGGATTTACTCACATTTCTACATTCAAAGAGAATGCTTGTCAGGAATGTTTATTGAAAATAGGAAGTTAAACTAAATCTATTTGATCTAAAAACACAAAGTAAAATGCTCAACCTAACCCCAATAGAGCATAATAAACCCTAACAAATGAAGAAAATGATCAAAACCCTACAAAACACCCTTTACTATGTTTTTCACACATGCGGGGTATCATAGTCTGAATTCCTTAATCCGATTTTTGGGCTCGCGAAACCCTGAATGCCCAATGCTTTTTCTTTTCATGAGAGAGATTCAGAGCTTCGGTCACTGAAAGCCTTTCTTGGAGTTACACAGATCAATGACTCTAAACTCTGGAAGAAATGTTGTCCTTGGGAAACTGGGGTATCAAGACTTCTAAACCTTTTTGGGGTATAAGATTTTCATTAACCTAATGTTGTATTGACCATTGAAGGTGAAGGTTAAGCTTCTAATAAAGGGTTCAGACCTTTGGACCCTGGTGGTCCAAATATCTAGGGTTTGACCGTGAAATGGAAAAATAAGGGAAAATAGCCAAGCTAAAACAAACCCTCGGGACTAAAGGAACAAGAAAACTCTTAAAGACTTAGAAGAAAGACAAACCCCTAAAAAACTAGAAGAAAATAACTAAACTAGGGAAGAGAGGGAAAAAAATAAACCCTACCTCGAGCCCCTTTATATAGCTTCCCTCTCAGGGTGAAAACATCATCAGATGGTTGGGGGTTCGGGGTGTCAGAGATGTCAGAGACCAAACACTCTTGAATCCTGACACCCTAAAGCTCATGCCTAAGTTTCTAAGGGGTAGGGCTTTAGATATTTTGAAGGTGTTCAGGTTTGAAGGAAGCCAACACTCTGAAAGTCCAAAAGGAATATTTTAGAAAAAAGTAATTCATAGGAGCACAAACAAACCCATCAGGGAGATCGGGCTTTCAGATGTGTCAGGTTAAGGAGAACCCCAACACTGTGAAATTCCAAAAGGAGTAAAATAAAAATAACCCCAAAAACACACAAGAACAACAAACCAAAATATAAACCAAAGAGAAAAAAGAAGGGGAAGGAGGGAAGAATAAAAATTCACCTAACCAAAATTAAACTATCAGGGAAAATGGGCCCATAATCTGACTCAGCAAATGCCTAACTAGACCACCCAAAAGCGGTCCCACCAACCAAAACAAAAGTAATAAGAGGGGGTCCCCATTGGGCAAGGTGGAAAAAATGGTTTGTGTGTTGTGGAACCACAACACAATCTTGGAAAATTATTTTAAAAATCTTCTATCCATTTGAATTTTACATCTTTGTGTATTAAGTATTGGAATGGATGACACTTGTAATCCAGTTGTGATGTGAACCTTCTGACTGATTATAGACTACCCTATTTAATCCTAAGGTGATTTGGAGTTGTTGGTGGAGGCCTACTAATTATGGATTTGACCTTTTTAGGTTCAATCTCTTTTCCTATATTGGAGACAATGAATCCATATAAATTTCCTGATGTAATTCCAAAGACACATTTCTTTGGGTTTAACCTAACTTTGTGTTCTTGGGGTCTTTCAAAGACTGGTTCTGATATAGATAAATGTAGATTCCTCTCCAAAGAGTTTTCCAATATGTCATCAACATAGTCTTCCATTGTGATGTGCATCATATAATGAAAATTTGTCATCATTTCTCTCTGATATATAGTACCAACATTTTTAAACTAAAGGGCATGACACACTAACAATAAGTGCCCCATGCACATGTGAAATATTTTTTGTGCTGATCTTTGGGAGCAATTTTGATCTGATTATTGTTAGAAGATTGTTGAGTCTGTTAGAGTTTTTTTCTTGGGTGTGCTGACATTAAGGTTTTTTCATTGATTTCAACATGTTGGTTATTGTTTTAGATATTGTGTTTAGTGAAGAAGATTTTAGTTGTATTTGGTGCTATATCAAAGATCTTGAGTTGTGATCGTAAGGTATTGTTCCATGGTGTCTTTAGTTTCTCTATAGAGGTTTGTAGATGTTGGGATGACATTTTGAGTGAGGTTTGATCAAGTTATTGGTTGCTTCTAGTACAATATCCCTATGTAGAAAGGTTGAGTATTTGGATTGATACATCTTGTATTTTTTGTTTTGAAGGTTGCAAAGCTAATGATTTCATGGTGCCTTGTCATTGTGTTCATAGCTAGTGTTGTTCATGATTTAGAGTATGAAAAGCTATCTTTTGTTTTGAAAAAAATTGGTATTTTAGTGTTTTTATTGATTAGAGATGAAGATGGGTTTGGATTTTCTTTTGGATGGTATTTATGGTGCTTTTTGGTGTTCTTGGATCATGTTGTTGGATTGCATTGATCAAGGTGATCATATTTTCTCTTTTGGGTAGCGTGTTTGCGTTTCTTCATTTAGGTCTTAGCTGACTTGATGGAGTAATGTGTTACAATTCTTAATGATGCTTTGGTGACGAACTATTGTATTCATGGTTGAAGATTTGAGTCCTATCTAAGTCTAGCCGACTTGATTTGGATCACTTTGGAGATTGAGCATATTTTTTACATATTTTATTGTAATAGGTATGAGGTGACCTAGTGATTGATTATTGTTTATAACCGGTATACATGAGAGATCATTTTGTAATTGTTGAGTTGAGAGAAATATGGTAGTATGCAATTGTAATAAGAGTTTCTTTTGTTTTGTATTTAAGGAAGAGTTTGTACTTCATTGGAACTATATTTTCATTAGATATGTTGTTTATCAATTCAGTTATAATGGTCTCTATGTCTACTCTGTTGTAATTGAAGATAGATTAGTGAACCAGACTAAGGGTTGGATCTATGATTGTATTTTGAGAAGTGAGCTCTAGAAAGTGTGCCTGTAGATTGGGCTATAAGCATGTGGTTTCTTGTGCATCCTTTGTTTTCTATTTTTCTCTTAACTAGGGAATACTTCAAGAAGAGTACATTTATATTGTAGGTTTGATCCCCACCGGGGTTTTCCTTTAACTGGGTTTCCTCGAGAACAAATCTTAATGTTATGTGCTATGTATTATGGATCATGAACTTAATGTTTATATTTAAGATCTAAGTGGTTAAAGTGGAATTAAATTAATTAGGTGTGTACAACTAATTCACCCCCTCTCTTAGTTGTGCTTGCCTCCATTAGATCCTCACAATTTGTATCAAAATTTAGTTCTTTTGAAGAAGCATGACCACTTGAAGGAGATATATCATGGCGAGTATAAGAAAGGAGAGTCCAAAGTTTGATGGAAATAACTACCTGATCTGGAAGGATCAAATGAATACCTACCTAATATGCACGGGGATAGAAGATTGATACTTCCAAATTATTGTGAAGCCTTATGCTATTCTAAATGATCTAACAAATGATTCTACAAATGAAAAGAAGTTTAAGGAGAATATGTTAGCAAAGAAGACCTTGATTAACACCTTATTTGATTCAGAATATTCACACATTTATGGATTAAGGACTGCGCATGAGGTATGGAAGAAATTAAAACTATTTATGAAGGTGATACATATGTTAAGAAAGATAAGTTTCAAGGATTAAAATAAAAATATGAAAATATGAAGATGAGTGAAGGTGAATCTACCTTAGTCTATTTGAAGAGAGTTAATGATCTGGTTTGTGCAAATGTGCTAGTGGTACCTTGATAGATAATGAATTTTTAGACAAGATTCTGAAATCTTTGCCCCCATGTTATAGTGAGAAATTAGCTTCTATTGAGGAATTGAGAACTATAAGAGACATTTATAGAGAATCCTTGGTAGGTAGAATCTATGCATATGAGATGACTGCACTTAGTAAGGAACTTCTAAAGGTTGAGATTTCATTTAAAGAAAATGTGATTAAGTATGACTAGGATGAAATCTCTACAAAGATAAAATTCAAATGCTATGATAAATATTGGGAAGAGATCATGGAGGAAGAGAGAAAGATTGATGAACTTGAAGCCTTGATTGCAAGAACACTACCTAAGGGCTCTGGTAAGTATGAAGGAAAGTTACCTTTGAAATGATTTAATTGTAATAAGATTGGTCATATTACATCTAGGTGCCCAAAAAAAAACTCTAAGGATAGTATAAAAAATTCTAAGAAATATCATTCTGAGGTCCATACAAGTTTTTATGCTACTGAAGGTGTGGTTAATGATGAATCTGTTGCTAGTGAGGTTAAAATTGTATTTATTCCTATTAAAGAAGATAATCCTAATGAAGAGAAAGCATTGGTTTCATAAGGATATATTTGTGAAGCTTGAAGACTATGATGGTGATTTTGTTAGATCTGGTAACAATGCTCCTTGTTTGATTAAAGGAAAATGATCTATCACTCTTGATGGTAAAAATAGTATTGACGATGTCCTGTATGTTGAAGGTTTAAGTCATAATCTGTTGAGTCTTGGAAAACTATTGGATAAAGGTTACAAATTGGAATTCATGGATGGAATATATAAGATCACTGGAAGTACAGAAAAGTTCATTGAATAAGGTACACAAACTTCTCATAATCTATTTCATTTGAAAATTGTTGAGAATAAATATTTGATTGCTAAGATTGATGACAGTTGGTTATGGCATAGAGGATTTTTTCATTTGAACTTTAAAAATGTGGTGAAAGTTAGCATTACTAATGTTGTAAGAGATTTTCCTAAACCGATGAAGCCTAACAATATGTGCAAAGAATGTCAATTGGGTATACTGACTAGATATACTTTCAAGAACAAGACATAATCTATGAATGGATTGTTGAATTTGGTACATATAGATCTATGTGGTCCTACTAAGACAAGAAGCTATTATGGTGAAATATATTTTATGTTATATATTGATGACTATTCAAGAATGTTGTGGATTAAATTTATGAGAGAGAAATCATAATCTTTTAAGAAATTTCAGATATTCAAGATGATGGTAGAAATAGAATCTGGAAAGAGATTAAAGTGCCTAAGATTAGACATAGGTGGAGAATTTACCTTTGGTGAGTTTTATGCATTTTGTGAAGAACATGGGATAAAGAGATATACTTTTGCTTTGCGAACCCCACAACAGATTGGTGTTGCAGAGCGAAGGAAAAGGACTATCCTAGACACAACTAGGACTATGTTGATTGAAGGTAAAGTTCCACAGATCTATTGGAGAGAAGAAATGTGCACCACAGTATATAATTTGAACCGAGTATAGATTAGAGCGGGAGATGTTAAGAATCCTTATGAAATATTGTATGGTCATATTCCTACAGTGAAATACTTTAGAATTATTGGGAGTAAATGCTATATTAAGAGAGGTGAGGATATCGGAAAGTTTGATCCTAGAGGTGATGAAGGAATATTTCTTGGATATTCCACAAAGATAAAAACATATAAATTTTATAATCACAGACTGAAAAAGATTTTTGAAAGTGCAAATGTCAAAGTTGATGAGAATGTGCAGAGATTAGAAAGAACTTGCTAGTATGACATAAGTGAAGAAGATAACCAAATTATGGAAGTGCAAAATCAGAATCAGGATGGATCTATAAAATATAAGTAACCTATGGAAAATGAAGTAGATATTGGCACCAAAGGGTTTTCTACATAGCCTACAATGAAAACTCCATGGTATGTAAGGGTTAAGCGTTATGAAGATGTCAATATTGGTCATAAGAATAGAGATGTTCAAACTAAAGGAAGAATTTCTAGGGATGAAATGTCTTTCATATCTTAATTAGAGCCTACAAATATAAAATAAGAATGCAATGATGAGATTTGGATGAAAGAAATGAGAGAATAACTTGAACAGATTGAGAATAAAAAGACTTGGATCCTTGTTCCCATACCTAGTGACCAAAATGTGATTGTTACTAAATGGGTATTCAAAAATAATATGAATGAGGATGGTAAATTGGTTTAAAAAAAGGAAAGATTAGTATGCAAAAGATATTCACAGATGGAAGGCATTGAATTTATAGAGACCTTTTTGCCTGTAGCTAGACTTGAAGTTGTTAGATTACTTCTTTCATATGAAGCTTACAACAAATTTAAAGTCTATCAGATGGATGCTAAGTCTGCATTTTTAAATGGTGAACTAGATGAAGATGTTTATATTGAGCAACCTGATGGTTTTACTCTAACTGAGGAAGGAGACATGGTTTGTAAATTGTATAAATATTTGTATGGACTAAAGAAAGCTCCTAGAACTTGGTATGCCAGATTGGACAAGTATTTGACAAATATTGGTTTCAATAAGGGTACTATAGATAGTAACTTATATTTTAGAATGACTGATGATAATATCTTGATTTCTGAAGTATTTTTTGATGATATTATATTTGTAGGTAATGATGAGACGAGTAGAGGTTTTACTTATGAGATGCAAAAATAATTTAATATGTCTATGATAGGTGAAATGAAATTCTTTCTTGGATTGCAAATTACATGGCTGGATAAAGGAAATTTTATCACACAGTCCAATTATGTCAGAGAATTGTTGAAGAAATTTGGTATGGAAGATTCAAAACCTGTAGGAACTCCTATGGTTGCTCATTGCAAGTTAACTAAGGATGATGATTCCCCTTGTACTAATCAGAAATTATATAGATCTATGATTGGTGGACTACAATATCTAACTTATTCTAGACTAGAAATATCATATGTTGTTGGAATTGTTGAAAGATTTCAAGCCAAACCAAAGGAATAACATATAGTTGTTAAGATAATTTTCACATACTCAATGTTATAGTTGACTATGGATTATGGTATGGAAAAGATGATGATTTTAATCTATGTGCATATAATGATGCTGATTTGGAAGGTAATGTGGATGATAGGAAAAGTACTAGTGGAGGTTCATTCTTTTTGGGTAAGAGAGTAGTTTCTTGGACTAGTAAGAAGAAAGAATGTATTTCTCAATCTACTACTGAAGTTGAGTATGATGCTGCCAAACTAAATTGTAATCAAAATTTTTGGATGAAGAAAATGTTGAAGGATATAAGGATAAACATTGATGAACCTATTTTATCTACTGTGATAACTCTAGTGCTATAAATATCTCAAAGAATCACATGTTACATTCAAGGACAAAGAATATTTCTATTAAGTTTCATGTCTTGAGGGATAAAGTGAGTGAAAACAAAGCGAAACTAGAATTTTTGTCTATTAAGGAACAAATTGTTGATATATTTACAAAGCCTTTGTCGAAGGATAAATTTGTGTATCTCAGGGAGAATCTTGGGGTGATAGCCCCTCTTGATTAGAACTAATGATGTTGACGATGAAATCAGTCCAGAAAATATATTAGAATATCATTCATTGGATTGATAAGTTTGGGGACTACTCCTTAGGGGGAGAAATCTTATAGTTATTATGCTTTGGAACTGAGATTTTCCTACTTTTACCTTTTGAGACGAGTTCAGGTCTTTTTTATTTCTTTGGTCCTTTTCCATTGATGTCAAAGGAGAAGAGATTGTGTGTGAAAAAAAAAAGTGATTATGCTTGGGAGAGATTGTGTTGAAGTTGGATATTCAAAGTGATCAATTGGATATATTAATGAATTTGTGCATTGATTAGTTTTTCACTTTGCATGTTTTCATCAATGCCAAAGGGGGAGATTTTTGGAAGGCTGTTGAGCATGTCAGACTTTAGTTCTTGGTTGTGCTAACATTAATATTTTTCATTGATGTAAACATATTGGTTACTATTTTAGAAAGTATCTTTTGTGAAGAATATTTTAATTATTGAGGTTTTATATTGAAGATCTTGAGTTGCAATCATAAGGTATTGTTCCATGGTGTCTATAGTTGGTCTATAGAGATTTACATATGTTGGGATGACATTTTGAGTGAGGTTTGATCGATTTGTTGGTTGTTTCTGTTACAATTTGTCTATGTACAAAGGTTGAGTATTTGGATTAGTACCTCTTGGATTTGATGTTTCATATGTTACAAAGCTTGTGATTTTATGGTGCCTTATCATTGTGTTCACGGATAGTGTTGTTCATTATTCAAAGTATGACAATCTATCTTTTATTGTGACAGAGTTTGTAATTTTAGTGTTCTTGTTGATCAAATATAAAGATGAGTTTGGATTTCATTCCAGATGGTATTCATGGCACTTGTATTTATTTTTGGATCATGTAATGATCCTTCTATTGGATTACATTTTTTGAGGTGGTCATATTTTTTGTTTTGGGTAGTATTTTGGCGTTTCTTCATTTACGTTGAAAATTTGGGTCCTATCTAAGTCTTAAACGACCTTATTTGGATCTCTCTAGAGATACATCATATTGTTTACACATTTTATTGTAATAGGTTTGAGCTGACCTCGTAGTTGATTATTCTTTGTAATCAATATAAATTATAGATCATTTTGTAATTGTTGAGTATAGATAAATGTGGTAATATGTGATTGTATGGAGAGTTTCTTGTGTTTTTCATTTAAGGAAGAGTTTGTACTTCATTGGGATAGTATTGGGATTGGATATGTTATTTGTCAGTTTGGTTGTAATGAAATATGTGTCCAACCTATTGTAATTGAAGATAGATCGGTGAACCCGACTAAGGGAGAGATATATGATTGTATTGTGAGTAGTGACCTCTATGTAGTGTGCATGTCGATTGGGCTATAATCCTATGGTTTCTTTTGCATCCTTTGTTCTATTTTTTTCTCTTAACCAGGTAGTACATTTAGTAGAGTACATTAATCTTTTGGGTTTGATCCTCACCAGGGTTTTCCCTTAACTAGGTTTCCTCGAGAAAAAATCTTGGTGTTATGTGTTATATGTTGTAGATATTGCACCTAATATTCATCTTTCAAATCTAAGTGGCTAAAGTGGAACTAAATTATTTAGGTGTGTACAACTGATTCATCTCCCCCCTCTCATTTGTGCTTGCCTCCTTTTGGGCCTAAAAATTGGTATCAGAGATTAGTTCTTTTTATGAAGCTTGATCTCTTGAAGGAGATCTTTCATAGTGAGTATAAGAAAGGAGAGTCCAAAGTTTGATGGAAACAAGTAGCTTATCTAGAAGTATCTAATGACTACCTACCTGATATGCATGGGGACAAAAGATGAATACTGGAATATTACTGAGAAGCCTTACGCTATTCCAAATGATCTAAAAAATGCTACTATAGATGAGAATAAGAAATTTAAGGAGAACATGGTAGAAAGGGAGGCCTTGATCAATGCCTTATCTAATTCATAATATTCTCGCATTTATTGATTAAGGAATGCACATGAGGTATGAAGGAATTATAAACTATTTATGAAGGTGATACATATGTTAAGAAAGCTAATTTGTAAGGATTAAAACAAAAATATGAAGATGAGTGAAGGTGAAACTACCCCAATTTATTTGTAGATATTAAATGCTCTGGTTTGTGCAATCAGATGTGTTGGTGTTACCTTGAAAGACAATAAAGTTTTAGACAAGATTCTAAGATCTTTTCTCGCATGTTATAGTGAGAAAGTTGCTTCTATTGAGTAATTGAGAACTATAGAAGACATTTCTAGAGAAGCCTTGGCAGGTAGACTATGTGCTTATGAGATGACTACAATTAGTAAGGAAATTTTGAAGGTTAAGACAAAATTTAAAGACAATGTGACTAAGTATGACCAGGGTGAAATCTCTACAAAGATAAAATTCAAATGCTATGCTAAATATTGGGAAGAGATCATGGAGGAAGAGAGAAATATTGATGAAATTGAAGCATTGATTATGAGAAGACTACCTAAGGGATCTGGTAACTATGAAGGAAAGTTACCTTTAAATAGCTTCAATTGTAATAATATTGGTCATATTGCATCTAGGTGTCAGAAAAAAAAAAACTCTAAGGATAGTAGAGACAATTCTAAGAAATATCACTCTAAGGGTCATATAAGTTTTTATGTTGTTGAAGAAGGTGTGACTGATGATGAGTCTGTTGGTAGTGAGGATGATATTTTGTTTATTTCTATTAAAGAAGATAATCATAATGAATAGAAAGAATTGGTTTCACGATTTGTTAAAAGGTATGAATGGGTCATTGATAGTGGATACTAACATCATATGAATGGTGATAATTTTGTGAAGCTTAAAGACTATGATGGTGGTGTTGTTATATTTGGTAACAATGCTCCTTATTTGATTAAAGTAAAATGATCTATTACTCTTGATGGTAAAAATAGTACTAATGATATCATGTATGTTGAATCTTTAAGTCATAATCTGTTGAGTGTTGGACAACTATTGGATAAAGGTTAAAAAATGGATTCATGGATGGAATCTATAAGATCACTAGAAGTAGATGAAAGATTATTGCATTAGGTACAAAAATTTCTGGTAATCTATTTCATTTGAAAACTATTGAGAATAAATATTTGATTGCTAAGATTGATAACATTTGGTTTGTTGGAGATTTGATTCTGTGTAGTTGATTGATTGTATGTTTGTCATTGATGACAACATATATTACACAACACTGATTCTGTATGTACTTATCACAATGATGACATGAAGACTTGTGTGGTTAGATACATGTTGTTGAAATGTTTATTATGTTATGTTCATACACATAGATCCAAATATGATGTTTCAGTCAAGTTGTATAATTCTGTTATTGGCAGTTACAATTCTAGAAGAGTATCTATTCAGAGCTGGCGTATGTAACGTATTTCTTGAGTTGCGCCTATCTTTAGGATATGCATGTGCATATTCATGATTAGTTATGAGTTGATGATAGTTATCTAAAGGCGCCAAATTTTTTTCAAGAAGATTGCAAAGTTAGAGTTAATTTGGTGAGGTCGACTTAGTGAAGCGTCACGTCTATTCAGTTTATACTTGTGCAGTTGTAATTATGCTTGCGTGCTTAGTAGAGACAACAAGGATGTTATGAAGAGTTTTCTTACAGGTCCCATGATCTCATACTTTGAGGAAGATACTTATACAAAGTCATTTGTGATACACTAAGTGTGAATGATACAAAAAGAGATAAAAGATGTACAGAGAAGAATATCAATGTGGTTCATTCATCAAGAATCTATGTGAAGAAGAAGTGAAAGATTGTAATACACTAGAACTGATCAAGACAGTAGGTCAAATCTATAGTTCATCATCAAATATAGCGCATATCTGTTATACAGAAGGTTGTAGCCTTCACCATTAAGCAGTGAGATTTCAGACAGTGAGTCCACCACCCCTAACAGCGTTATTTGTAAAAGACTCCTAAAAGGGTCTGACCCTTAACCAGGTCACTATAATTATTGCATTGTAAAGTACAACTCCTAATAGGGTTGAAATATCTTCTAACAGGGATTACTATAAACAAGTATAGTTCATTGTGGGTGCTAATTCCCACCGGGGTTTTTACCATTTGGTTTCCCCGTAATCAAATTATGTGTTGTGTATTGTGTTATCTAATTAAGCATTTACTTTGTTGTATTCTGAAGTTAAGGAAGTAAAAAGAACTAAAGTTACT
The DNA here is from genome assembly GCA_018584345.1 of Thuja plicata. Lineage (NCBI taxonomy): Eukaryota > Viridiplantae > Streptophyta > Pinopsida > Cupressales > Cupressaceae > Thuja > Thuja plicata. Next base: position 242,559 of record MU221730.1, read on the forward strand.
GATAACTAATTCACCCCCCCCTCTCATTTATCCTTTGGGACTATTCTAACAATTGGTATCAGAGCCAAGTGCCTTGGAGAATAAGCCTAACAGCTTAAGGTAGATTGGATGTCTTACTTCAGAAAAGAAATCCCTAAGTTCGATGGAGAAAATTTTCTGGATTGGAAAAACAAAATGATAACACATCTATAGTGTGTTGGCTTTGAGATCTTTGAAATTTCTATACAAGAAGTTGTAACTCCATCTCTGAAAGACATTACAAAGGATGATGCTACTAATAGACAAAAGGAAACATTTACCAATAATGCAATTGCTAAAGAAGCCCTAATCAGCGCCTTATCTGAATGTGAATTTTATAAGATCAAGAAAATTGAGAGCATACACAATATGGAATTATTTAGAAGATATGTTTGAAGGATATATTCAAGCAAATAATGCATGCAAGAAAACATGGAAAAATAAATACAATATTCTTGAGATGTTACCTGAAGAGAACATTAGAGCCTACAATCAAAGGATAAATGAAGCAGTCTCTGGAATCAGAAACAATGGTGGAGAAATATCAGAAGAAGACATAATAGACAAGCTGCTAACTACTTTAACATCAGACTATGAAAACAAGATAAGCATTCTAGAGGAAACCATGCAATTCTCACAAGACTTCAAGAGAGAAACTTTGATCAGCAAAATCTCTACCTAAAAGTGAAACAACTTTCAAAGCCTCAGTCCATGGTAAGAAATCCTTACACATCTCCATTCATAATGAGAAAGAAGAAGTTGATGAAGAACTAGAAGAAATCATTGCTATGATTGCTAAATGAGAAAAGAAAGGAAAAGGAAAATATGAAGCACAGCTTCCATTCAAATGTTTTTCATGCAACAAGATTGGTCACTTTGCATCTAAATGTCCCACAAGAGTCAAGAAGTTCACATCTAATTACAAACCTAAATATAAGGAGGAATGTTATCATGTTGAAGAAGGTGTAACTAATGAAGATTAAGGAGAAGATGAAATTGGATTCGTTGCCCTTAGAGACATGGAAAGGAAGCTCAAGGAAATGGACATTGCAGATGAAAAGGAAGAACAAGAGTTAGCCCTAATTTCCAAAGTAGATATCAGAATTGATTGGATCATTGACAGTGGATACTCTCATCACATGATAGGTGACAAAGATAGATTTGTTCATTTAGACAAATTCAAAGGTGGTATGGTTAGATGTGGAGATAACACTCCTAAACCTATCATAGGCAAAGGATCCATCACTTTGGATAGAAAGAACAAGACAAATGATGTTCTATATGTTGATGGATTACATCATAACTTGCTAAGCGTTGGACATCTACTTGACAAAGGTTATCATCTGGAGTTCAAAGACAAAAAATGCATCATTAACAACAAGGATGGAGACGTGATTGCATCAGGCTCCAAAACAAAAGGTAATGTTTTTTAGCTAAATTCTGTTATAAGTTGTTTTGTTGCAAAAATAGATGACAGTTGGTTATGGCACAAGAGACTATGTCATATCAATTTTGATAACATAGTAAAGATAAGTAATATCAAGGCAGTCAGAGACCTTCCTAGTATTGCAAGACTAGTTGACACAATATGCAAGGAATGTGTTATGGGAAAGCATGTAAGGAGTTCCTTCAGAAGCAAGCAGAACTCAGCTGAAAATAAATTGGACCTAGTGCATACAGATTTGTGTGGTCCTACCCAAACAAGATCATACTATGGAGAAAGGTACTTTATTTTGTTTATTGATGATTTTTCTAGGATGATGTGGGTTGCACTATTAAAGGAAAAGTATGAAGCCTTTGAGAAGTTCAAAATATTCAAAGCTAAGGTTGAGAATGAATCCAGATTTAAACTAAAATGTCTGAGATCAGATAAAGGAGGAGATTTCACCTCTGATCAATTTTATGACTATTGTGAAGAACATGGAATTAAAAGATAGTTGAGTACACCTAGAACCCCACAGTAGAATGGGATTGTAGAAAGGAGGAACAAGATTATACTTTATATAGCACGCACTATGATGATTGAAGGAAAAGTTGCACACACATATTGGAGAGATGCAGTGAATACAGCAGTCTATACTATCAACAGAACTCAATTGAGGCCAGGCGCAGATAAGACACCCTATGAACTTTGGTTTGGTAATGTACCTATAGTAAAGTATTTTAGAATCTTTGGCAGCAAGTGCTACATCAAGAGAGATGATGGTGTTGGTAAGTTTGATGCCAGAAGTGATGAAGGTATTTTCCTTGGTTACTCTACAAAAAGCAAAGCATATAGATGTTTTAATTTGAGATTGAAAAAGGTAATTGAAATTACTCATGTAAAATTTGATGATAAGTTTATGGTTCAAGAGAGATACTATGAATATGCACCTATGATTGAAGATGAACCTAGGCCTAGCATCAAAGATACAATTATTGAAGAAATGTTTGATTGTATTGATGTCTCATGCAATGACCCTAAATCAAGCAGAGAAGAATCATAGATTACAAAAGAAGAAGTCACACCTAAGGTTCCAAAATTCACATCTAGAAACCACTCTAAAGATGATATCATTGGAGATCAGAGCAGCAGTGTTTTGACCAGATCAAAAGCAAAAATTCTAGCAATGGATGAAGAGGTATGTTTACTTTCAAAGATTGAACCCTTAAGTGTTGAAGATGCTTGTAATGACTCTGATTGGAAGAATGCAATGAAAGAAGAATTAGATCAGATAATTAAGAATGATACATGGGAATTGGTCCCTAGACCCAGTGACAAAAATGTGATTGGAACAAAGTGGGTATTTAGAAACAAGATGA
>MU221730.1:257233-301695 GCA_018584345.1 Thuja plicata
ACTTGTCCATTATGTCTTCTTCTGATATTTCTCCACCATTGTTTCTGATTCCAGAGACTACTTCATTTATCCTTTGATTGTAAGCTCTAATGTTCTCTTCAGGTAACATCTCAAGATTGTTGTATTTATTTTTCCATGTCTTCCTATGTGCATTCTTTGCTTGAATATCTCCTTCAAACATATCTTCTAAATACTTCCATATGGTATATGCTCTGTCAATTTTCTTGATTTCAGAAAATTCACTATCAGATAAGGCACTGATTAGGGCTTCTTTAGAAATTAAATTATTGGTAAATGTTTCCTTTTGTCTATTAGTTGCATCATCCTTTGCAAGGTCTTTCAGAGATGGAATTACAACTTCTTGTGTAGCAATTTCAAAGATCTCAAAGCCAACACATTGCAGATGTTTTATCATTTAGTTTTTCCAATCCAGATAATTTTCTCCATCAAACTTAGGGCTTTCTTTTCAGAAGTAAGACATCTGATCTACCTTAAGCTATTAGGCTTCTTCTCCAAGGCACTTGGCTCTGATACCAATTGTTAGAATAGTCCCAAAGGATAACTGAGAGGAGAAAGTGAATCAGTTATCTGTAACTTTAATTATTTTTCTTCTTTAACTTTGTAATACAAAAAAGTAAATGCTTAATTAGATAACACAATACACAACACACAATTTGATTACGGGGAAACCAAATGGTAAAAACCCTGGTGGGAATTAGCACCCACAATGAACTATACTTGTTTATAGTAATCCCTGTTAGAAGATATTTCAACCCTGTTAGGAGTTGTACTTTATAATGCAATAAGTATAGTGACCTAGTTAAGGGTCAGACCCTGTTAGGAGTCTTTTACAAATAGCCCTGTTAGGGGTGGTGGACTCACTATCCAAAAGTTCACTGCTTAATGGTGAAGGCTACAACCTTCTATATAACAGATATGCACTATATTTGATGATGAACTATAGAGTACACCTGTGGTATTGATTAGTTCTAGTGTATTATAATCTTTCACTTCTTTTTCACATAGACTCTTGATGAATGAACCACATCTGATATTCTGCTCTGTCCATCTTCTATCTCTTTTCGTATCATTCAAACTTAGCATTCACAAAAAAACTACTATAAGTATCTTCTCCAAATTAGAAGGTCATGACGGTTCTTAGAAACACTTCAACAACATCTTAGTCGGCTTAACTAAGCACACAAACAATATTAAGTCTGTGCAAGTCAAACTGAATAGATGCGATGCTTCACTAAGTTAGCTTCACCAAATCAACTCAAACAACACGATCTTGATGTAATATGATAGGCGCATTTAACCAAAGATAGTTAACTGATAACTAACCATGAATATATTCACGTATATCCTAAAGATAGGCACAACTCAAGAGACATGTCAGATACGTTGGCTCTATACAGATACACTTCCAAAACTGTAACTGTCAATAACAGAATTACACAACTTGACTGAAACATCATATATGGATCTGTGTGTATGAACATAAAATAATAAACATGTTAAAAACATGTATCTAACCATGCAATTCTTCATGTCATCATTCTGATAAGTATATACAGAATCACTACTGTGTATTATATGTTGTCATCAATGGCAAACATATAATCAATCAACTGCTCATATTCAAATCTCCAACAAATTGTGTTCCACTCCAAGAGACCATCCATACCAGATGTGTTGTCATAAATGAAAACCCTGAAGTGTTCCATAACACTCCTGAATGAATCACTTGCCAAAAATCTCCCCCTTTGGCATTGATAGCAACACTAAGTGAAAAATGACTAAATTTCAATACCAAAAATATATACATAATCATTCTTTATCTTCTTTATATATCTAATCTATACATTTTACTTTATTCTCTATACATTTTTCTTCTCTTTTCCCCCTTTGACATCAATGGCAAAGGTATACAAAAATGTAGAATACATAACAAAATTGTGCCACAACTTTCCAAAAAAGTTATACCATCTTTAATACATCTTGGAATGAGCTCTCCAAGATCTTCACTTCCTCTAACCAAGTCTTCACCAGTATCTGACTCACATGAATCAGCCCATTTAGTGAAAATGAAGATGTCTTTGCTGCCTTTATCTCAGTAGGAATATGTTATGTAAGGGCCTGCACTATCTTCTCCATGTCAGAAAGACGTGTCTCTAGAATTGATAACTTAGGAGTGATTAAACTCTATAGCATACCAAGTATTCTCATAACTCTCCCTTTCTTTGTAAACAAGACACTAATCTTGTCCAATATCCTAGAAAATTCTCTTTCTAACTCTAATATAGTGTGAAGAGGTCTCACAACTGTCCATCATTTTGTCCAGAGTTTGTTTGTCCTTAACTATTATCTCCTCAATGTTTTTTAGATGTCTGACATGATTTATACAGTAACTATATAACTTCCTTCCATGTGATACATAAATTCTTGCCTCTGGTATATTTTTATTCAATATGCCCAATTCTCATGAGATAGACTTGCATATTTCCTCCAGCTTCTTTGCAAGGTACTTCTTCTCTTCTTTCTCATCAGTGATCTTCTCCAAGGACTCATAATGACTGATAAAGTCATCTACCACTTTGTTCAATTTTTTTTCACTCTCCTTTGATTGAAAAGAAAAAGGTATAGGTAGGATTTTTTTGAAAGTATCAACTGTTTTGTCCATTACCCTTGACTTCTTCTCACCTTTCTGCTCAGATCTCTCCTTCGCTTTATAAAATGCAATGAAGGATCGATTCATCAACTCATCTTCATCCATACTCTCAACATTAGTGTTCAAAGTCTTATCTCCACTTTCCAAAAACAAAGATGAAGAAATAGATAAATGAGTATCATGTTTCTCTTCAACTTTAATCATTGTCTCCTTCACTGCTTCAACTTCTCTCACTTTTTTTTCATCTTTCTCTTCCATTTCAGGAACAATGTTTCCTTCTATGTTGGTATCCTTCCCAAAAGGTTCATTGTCATCCTGCAAGGTATCTATAGACACAGGCACACCATAAACAAAGAAATTTGGTTGCTTCACAGTACTCACAAATTTACTAGTGTCTTCACCCATTGACTTATCAAGATTTATTTTAGCCATCCTTGATGAATCACCTCTTTCAATAGATTTAGGCTTAGTAGCCTTTGGTGGTGATAATTTATTAGGTTCAGTATCCATTAGAACTTTGTGCACAACCTTCTGTGTTTCCTCAACCACTTCATCATATCTTCTCCCCATTATCTTTACCAATCTAGAATTAGTTCTCAGTAAGGGTTTTACATCTTTTAAAATATTTTTCCATTTCTTTAACTAAAACAACAGGTAACATATTTTCAAATTTTTGTATTCTGATTGTTTCATCTTCTATCTATGCTAACTATTTCCTTATTTTCAGCTTCTCATAGGGTTCCTCAGGTATACTACCTTCAACTTCTAACAAGTTCTTCTTAAAAGAAAGAAAATTATTTATTACCATGTCATCAATCAAAAGTTTATCTGATGTGTCAACCTCTCATAGTATCTAATCAAAGAGATAAGCTTTCCCTTCTCAACTAGACTCTTCTCAAGTACTTTCATGTCAAGTTTCTAGAGTTTTTTCACCTCAGTTCTCTTCTCTTCTGCATTCTTTTCTTATTCTTTGTTCTTTTATACCTTCTTCTCTTCTACCTTATTCTCTTCTCCTTCCTTATTTTCTACCTCCTTCTCTTCTCCCTTCACATTAACTTTGGTCCTTTGTTACTTAGGTGGAGAGTACTATCTAGTTGACCTTGTGTTTCTTCTAGGAAATTCCACAGATTTCTCTCTCTATGATGTTCTCTTTGGTGGTGTAGTTGTAGTCTTAGCTACATAAATCAAAGTAGAGGGTGGACTGATTACCTTCTCAACTTCTATAGGTGGAAGGGCTACAAGAGCAGTGCTCACCAACCTAGAAGCTCTTTCTCTCATCTTCCTTCTAACCTCTTTCATCTCCTCTTTTGTTATACCATCCTTGGTTGCTAGATCATCTACCAATTTTTCTACTTTCCTCTTCCTTACACCTCTATTCTATTCTTCCCTTATCTTTGCTGACTTTTCTTCATAGGTTCCCCATTTTTCTTTGGATGGATCAATCTCTGAGGATAGAATGTGTTCAACCGGCATAGTCAAGACCTCATAAAAGAATTCATATCCCAGAGGATAACACCACATCTTCCTAGGTTGTACTGCCTCAAAAAAAATACAATCAATTTCAACCATGAAACAAATTGAGTCTTTGTACTTCTCTACCAATGCTTGAGCAATCCTCTCTCTTTCCTTCATCTATCTCTGCAATATTTTGATCATTGCAAATATCTCACCATCAACCCATGTGCTATTCTATCTTCTGTAGCTCTGTGTGATTTTTATTCTAGTGGGTTCACTGTCTTTCCAAGCTCTAGGGTGCATACCAAGGAATTTATGAACAATATGAATATATATGTGTACCAATAAAGATCCAAATCTAAATGTTGTAGTCCTATCTTTCTTAATTTTCCTCACATTTTCAAAAAATTGTTGTGCAAGTATGTCGCATAGATTATACTTTACATTTTCCTTAACTATTTTATAAGCCATCAAAATTACACCTGTTGATACTGAGTTAAGTCAGCCATTGTAATGAATTTTATATTCTGGAATCATCAAAATCAATTTGACATCCTATTGAAATATGCCATTTTAAACACCATTGCTCTCTTATCCAATTTTGATTCCATTAGGGTTTCCAGCATTTTCTTTGTGTTCTTCTTTGCAACATGAATGAATCCAGAATTATCCAATCCTGTCATATCATGAATTAGGTCACTGCAAATCTTCACAGGCTAATATCCAAGCCAAATAAACTGATTGTTTACTCTTCTTAGAAGGATCTTAATCCATTTTTTTTCATAAAATTTGTAAATTTCATTTATCCGCATGATAATAAGGTTCTCAAGATGTGCAAACTCATATTTTATCTTACCATCTTCTCTAATCATGTCTTTCATATATTTATAGATCTCATAATCTCCCAGAGATTCATACTTACAATGACTGTAAGCCCTAATGTCTTTGACATATAGAACATCATGGGGTGTTTGAAAAAATTCACCTTTGGGATCATCCTTATTTAATTTGTATGGGTTTTTCTTAAACTTATATCTAGGTCTTTTAGCGATATCAAAAATCAATGAAGTATCTGTAACCAAAGCTTCAAAGAAAATCCAAATACCATTTATCTGTTGACATGAATTTCTGCTCTGATCAAACGCTCAATATACTTGCTTCTATGCTTATTTTCTCTAAACTTTATTCTCCTTAGGCTCTATTCTTCGAATGGTGTATAAACAAGTTCTTTTGATTGGCGTTATACTTCAGTGTGTAAAGAAATGACATAGTTCCCAATAAATTCATCTCTGCACATAATTCAGTTGATTATCAATATGGCGATCACAACATATATATTTGTAAAACCATGTGATCAAAGATATATGCTCTACAACATCTACACATACTCTCCCTAATCTCGCATGATCTTACTCTGCATAATCAGGGGCTGGATAGATTTCTGATGTTTTCTTCCAATGCTCCCCCTAAGGCCATGCTTGGCCATCTAGGTTGATATAGCAATGTTAGAATCAGGTGAAGAAACAATAGCATCTACTCAATCTCCCTGAACCAATACCTCACTTGTTTATTTTACCTTCCAAAACTTACCATTGTTATCATCTTCTAGTTTTCTGAAATGACTCTTGAATTCATCCATATATTCTGCAAGACTCTTACCAGTATCACCAATATTCTGCTTTATATCCATAGGCGGTGGTACTCTTCTATTATCAGCAACATTGTACCTGCAAAAATTCACCATGTGTCATGGATTGTGACATTTGTAACATGTAGGAGGTGGTCTATTCTGATTAACCTCTAACTTACAATATTTTTAAATGTGCCCAAAGTTATTGCATTTGTACCATGTGATATTAGCTGTTATTTCTTCCCTAATGTAATCATGTTTGATTCTATATTGATCAGGTTTCCTGCATTCTAATTTCTTATGTCCATATGCATGACAATTTTTGTAATAGCCATCAAAAGATCTGTATGGAATTTTACTTCTACAGTCTCTCTTCATGTGTTCAATCTTGTTACATCCAAAAAAATCTATGTCTGAAAGGTCTTATCTGTTCTTTAGGTTCTTTAAGAGTGGGCCTTTCTCCATCAATCTTTGCATCTTATTTTTCTTCCTAAGTCATTGAACATTCAACTTCATTGAAGCCAACTCCAGTTATGTCTCCTTTAGTTTTCTATCTGTCTCTTTGCTCATTAGCCATCTGAATGGAAGTAGTTTCATAATTAAGCTTCAAAGTATCTTTCTCTTGTTCAAGCAATTTTATCTGATCTGAAGTATCATTATATGAATCCTCTTTTATCTTATTTATAAGATCTTGTCTCTAACTTCTAGAAAGTTCAAGTTATTCTTTTAGTTTCTTGATGAAACCCTCTGCTCTTCTCAATTTGAATTTCAAGTCACCATTCTCTTCTTTATCCTTATCAAGGTCTTCAAGTGTTTCTTCAAATTTTTCCTCCAAAATTTTAGAATCTATCTTGATCTCCCTTAAGCGTCTAAGCTTTCTCTCCAAGGGCCAATAGCTATGATACCAATTGTTAGGATTAAGTAATACTGATAGGAGAGTGAATCTGTATTGCACCACTTTAAATTTGAACCAATTAATTTCTAACTTAACCACATAAATACTAAAATGAAAAGAACATAAAAACACAACACATAACTCATAACACCATGAATTGTGTTGAGGAAATCCTGGCCAAGGGAAAACCCCGGTGGGGATGGTACCCACAAATATGTACTAAAAGTATTGTGTCCCTGTTAGGAGACCTATACCTATTAGGAGATGAATATTAAATTAGTATATTTCCTTGTTAGAGGAATACAAAACCCGGTTAAAGGTATACTGAGCACACTGCTCATACAATTAGAAATATAAGTCTGTTACAATTCTTTCTCAAGAATGAACAATACAAGCATCTACTATGCTTAGGTAGTTCCAGTTGTAGCTCACATCACTATCTGTATGATTCTGACATCACAATGCATCCATGCATTACATCTCATTTTCCACACATCATCATACACACTTGTCACACTTATCACATCACATATACTTTGCTTCTTAAAATCTCTCCATATATATATACCTTATTTCATTACCTAGTCAACTTCCAATTACATCACAAAATAGAATTAATATTTATATGAAAATAAATTACTAAGTTGGTGAATAGACACTATAAAAAAATAGGTAATACACAATCCAAATCCAACCTAGCACATTTGTACTTTGCGTTATACTCCCTCAATCATCGTGAATGTTCATCTGACCTATATCACTGTTAAATTGTCTTCGCATGTCTTCAATTGTCTATATCTCACTGAGATTAACACAAAAACTCAAGAGACCTTAATAGAAGGTCATACATATCCCAAAATATATTCCTCTAATCTTGCATGTCTCCATTCATCATATACTATCTTGGCTGATCAAAACTGTACTTACATACTCTGTAAATCTTCTTCTTGTACTTAGTCATTTTACAATCCCAAGCTCCAAAACTATGTTCCACTCCAAGAAATAATCCATACCAGATGTGTTTTCATAAATGAAAACCCTCAAGTGTTCCAAAACACTCCTAAATTAATAAATTTCCAACAGGTGAAAGATATTTTATTTTGTTTATTGATGATTATTCAAGAATGATGTGGATTACATTTCTGAGAGAGAAATTAGAATCTTTTCAGAAATTTCAGATTTTCAAGATGATGGTAGAAAAAATATTTGGAAAGAGATTAAAGTGCCTAATATTGGACAAATGTGGATAATTTACATCTAATGAGTTTTTTTTTTAAGAACATGGGATAAAGAGATAGACTTCTTCGTAAACCCTACAAAAGAATGATGTTGTAGAGTGAAGGAGTATGACTATCCTAGACACAACTAGGAGTCTAATAATTAAAGGAAACTTTTTGCAGATCTCATGGAGAGAAGGAGTGTAAAAAACAATATATACATTGAACCAAGTACAAATTAGATAGGGAATTGGTAAGACTCCTTATGAAATATGGTATGGTTATATTCCTACAGTGAAATACTTTGGAATTTTTGGGAGTAAATGCTAAAGAGAGATGGGGATATTGGAAAGTTTGATCCTAGAAGTGATGAAGGAATATTTCTTGGCTATTCCACAAAGAGAAAAGCATATAAATTTTATAACCATAGACTGAAAAATATTTTTGAAAGTGAAAATGTCAGAGTTGATGAGAATGTGCATATATCATAAAGAACTTGCTGGTATAACATAACTGAAGAAGATAATCAGATTATGGCAGTGCAAAATTCAAATCAGGATAGATCAAAAAAATAGAGAGAACTTGTAGAAAATTAAGTGGATATTAACATTGAAGGGTCTGCTACACAGCCTACACAGAAAACTCCATGATATGTAAGGATTAATCATTCCGAAGATGTCATTATTGGTGATAAGAATAGAGGTGTTCAAAATTGAGGAAGAATTTCTAGGGATGAAACATGTTTGATATCTTAATTAGAGCCTAAAGATATAAAATAAGCATGTAATGATGAGATTTGGATGAAATAAATGAGAGAAGAACTTGATCATATTGGAAAGAAAAAGACTTTGATCCTTGTTCCCAAAGCTAGTGACAAAAATGCGATCGATACTAAATGGGTATTCAGAGACAAGATGAATGAAGATGGTAAAGTGGTTGGAAACAAAGCAAGATTGGTATGCAAAGGATATTCACTGATTGAAGATACTGAATTTATAAAGACATTTTCCCCTGTAGCTAGACTTGAAGGTGTTAGATTAATTCTTTCATATACAACTTATAGAAAATTTAAAGTCTATTAGATGGATTTTAAGTATGCATTCTTAAATGGTAAACTAGAAGAAGATGTTTATAATGAGAATCCTGATGGTTTTACTCTAACCAAGGAAGGAGACAAGGTTTGTAAATTTTAGAAAGCTTTGTATGGACTAAAGAAATCTCCTAGAGCCTAGTATGCTAAATTGGACAAGGTTTCAGCAAGGGTACTATAGATAGTAACTTATATTTCAGAATTATTGATTATAATATCTTAATTTCTGAAGTATTTTTTGATTATATTATATTCTGAGGTAATGATGAGATGAGTAGAGGTTTTTCTGATGAGATGCAAATAGAATTTGAGATGTCTATGATGGGTGAAATGAAATTATTTCTTGGATTACAAATTAAACAGGTGGATAAAGGAATTTTAATCACACAGTCCAAGTATGTCAGAGAATTGTTGAAGAAATTTGGTATGGAAGATTGAAAAAAAGTAGGAAATCCTATGGTTACTGGTTGCAAGTTTACTAAGGATGATGATTCTCCTTTTGCTAATCAAACATTATATAAATCTATGGTTGGAGGACTGCAATATCTAACTCATTCCAGATCAGACATACCAAATATTGTTGGAATTGTTGTAAGATTTCAAGCTGAACCAAAGGAATCACATATAGTTGTAAAAAAAAATTTAGATACTTAAAGGGTACAATTGACTATGGATTATGGTATTGAAAAGATGATGATTTTACTCTATGTGCATACACTGATTCTGATTGGGAAGGTAATATGGATGATAGGAAAAGTAGGAGGTGTATTCTTTTTGGGTTAGAGACTAGTTTCTTAGACTAGTAAGAAATAGTATTGTATTTCTCAATCTATTGTTGAAGCTGAGTATGTTGCTACTGCAATAAACTATAATCAAGAAGTTTGGATGAAAAAACTGATGAAGGATATAAGGATAAACATTAATGAACCTATTATTATCTACTATCATATCTCTAATGCTATAAATATCTTAAAGAATATTGTTTTACATTCAAGGAAAAAGAACATTTCTATTAAGTTTCATGTCTCACGGGATAAAGTTAGTGAAAAGGAAGTGAAACTAGAATTTGTGTCTACTAAGGAATAGATTGAGGATACCTTTAAAAAACCCTTGCTAAAGGATACATTTTTTGTATGTCATGGAGAAGCTTGGGGTGATAAACCCTCCTTATCATAACTAATGATGATGAGGATGACATCAGTCCATAAAATATATGAAAATATTATTCACTAGATTGATGAGTTTGGGGACTACTCCTTAGGGGTAGCAGTCTTCTAGTTATTATGGTTTAGTACTGAGATTTTCTTACTTTTACCTTTTGAGGTGAGTTCAATTCTTTTTGATATCTTTGGTCCTTTTTCCATTAATGTCAAAGGGGGAGAGATTGTGTGTGAAAAGGATAAGTGATTATTCTTGGGAGAGATTGTGTTTAAGCTGGATATTCAGAGGGATCAGTTGGATATATTAAGGACTTTGTGCATTGATCAATTTTGAAATTTGCATGTCGCCATCAATGCCAAAGGGGGAGATTATTGGAATATTGTTAAGCATGTCAAATTTTTTTTCTTATGTGTGTTGACATTAATGTTTTTCATTGTTGTAAACATACTGGTTGCTATTTTAGATAGTGTGTTTAGTGAAGAATATTTTAGTTGCTTAGGTACTATATTAAAGATCTTGGATTTTGATCGTAAGGTAGTGCTCCATGGTGTTTGTAGTTGGTCTACATAGGTTCATAGATGTTGGGATGAAAATTTTAGTGACGTTTGATTAACTTGTTCATTTTTTTTGTTATGATGTTTGTGTGTACATATGTTGAGTATTTAGTTTAGTACATCTTGGATTTGATGTTTTAGATGTTTCAAAGTTGGTGATTTCATGGTGCCTTATCATTGTTTTCATGGCTACTGTTGTTCATGATTTAGAGTATGACAAGCTATCTTTTATTGTGATAGAGTTCAATATTTTATTGTTCTTGATGATCAAAGATGAAGATGATTTTGGATTTCATTCTACATAGTATTTATGGTGCTTGTTTTTGTTCTTGGATTGTGTAATGATCATGTTGTTTGATTACATTGTTCAAGGTGATCAGATTTTCTGTTTTGGGTAGCATTTTGGCATTTTTTCATTTAGGTCTTAGCCGACTTGATGGAGAAACATGTTGTGATTATTGATGCTACTTTGATGATGCGCTATTGTGTTCGTAGTTGAAGATTTGGGTCATATCTAAGTCTTTTCCAACTTGATTTGGATCACTTTGAAGATTGAGAATATTGTTTACATCTTTTATTGTAATAGGTATGAGCCAACCTAGTGGTTGATTATTCTTTGTAATCAATATAAATAAGAGATAATTTTGTAATTATTGAGTAGAGATAAATGTGGTACTATGCGATTGTAAGAATATTTTGTTTTTGTTTTTTTGTATTTAAGGAATATTTTTTACTTCATTGCAACAATATTGGCATTGGAGATGTTGTTTGTCAGTTCATTTTTAATGGACTGTATGTCCACACTGATGTAATTGAAGATAGATCAGTGAACTTGAATGAGGACCATATTTGTGATTGTATTGTGAGAAGTGTGCTTTGGGAAATGTTCTTGTAGATTGGGGTATAAGCCTATGGTTTCTTTTGCATCCTTTGTTCTCTATTTTTCTCTTAATTGGGTAGTACTTTTAGTCGAGTACATTCATCTTGTGGGTTTGATCCCCACTGAGGTTTTTCCTTAACCGGGTTTCCTCAAGAAAAAATCTTGGTGTTCTATGTTATGTGTTATGGATCTTGCACTTAATATTTATCTTCTAGATCTAAGTGCCTAAATTGGAATCAAATTAATTAGGTGTATCCAACTGATTCACCCCCCTCAGTTGTGCCTGCCTCCTTTTTGGCCTAACAATTATATCTAGAGAAACCATCCATGAGAGACAACATCTTATACCCAAAAGTGAGGTCAACAATCATTGCAATGTTTAGAAAGGGGAAATAATCATTTGGGCATGCCAAATTTAGATCCCTAAAGTCAATGCAGATTCTTATGGCTCCAAAGGATTTGGACACAGGTACTAGATTGGAGATCAAATCAACATAGTCAATAGGCATTATAAATCCTGCATCCAGTAGTTTCTTTAATTCTGCTTTGACCAACAATGAAATCTTGGGATGCACCTTGTGGACCTTATTTTTGTAAGGTTTTACACCTAACTTCACTGGTAGATTTTGTAGCACTAGTTCTAGATCTAACCCAAGCATGTCAGAATAGGACCAAGAAAATTTAATTTTTCTATCTTTAAAGAACTGAATGAATTGTTCTCTTTCATATGATGTTACCGACTTTGCAAAGTGGATTAGTCTTTTTTTTTATGTAGTGCCCATATTGATTGTATGTGTTTCCTCCACTAGAAGTGGTTACTACTCCTCAATAATGAGGAGTATATCAATCTCTCCATCTTTGGGTTCCTTAGAGAGGTTTTTACCCTCAGATATGCCTTTTGTTTTTACTATTTTGCAACTAGAAGGTTCCTTTTAGTTTTCACCTAATAGCCTTACATTTTATTTTTTAATTTTACGACTCAAGGATTTATATAACTCCCTAAAGTATGTTATTATATCTAATTCAATGTTGAATCCTACCTCATGGTTTGCCACAGGTATACCTTATCTTAGTATGAATAATTCAGAAATATCTTCATCATTCTTGAAAACATCTATGGTTGGTGGATTTTGTTATTCCTAATAAAAAAGGTCAGGGTAAACCAAGGCTATGCTATCGTTGGTTTGGAAGGGGGAAATTGGTAGTTTAGTTAATGTATTGATATATGAATTATTCAAAGATTCATAGGTTTCTAATGAAGATGAGGATGAAGGTTCAAATTGGTTCTAAAATTCCTCAATCCAAGCTCAATCATCCATAGGTCTATCTTGTCAAGATAGTTGGGAAATGACAATGTTAAGATGTAATGTTATGGTGGTGTGTGGGGAATTCCACTCATAGTCATTCGAGACTGTGTCTGAATGGAATTATTCAAGTGTCTCAAATTCATTATAAACATAAGAATTATATTCAGTGGTCAAAAAGGTATTTGAAATACCTTTTGTGGGTGGTTTGTAACCTAAACCATGATGCTTCAAGTTTTGGGTAGGTGCAATTAGTTCTACAATTCCTTGTTCATTCTTTCCAAGGTCGGAGTGTCCATTATACCCTTGTTTCTGGACAATGGTGTGCCCCCTTCTATATTCATGTACTAGAATTTTGATCTTAGGGGGTTCTTCATATATATACAACTAAGAAGATAAGTTGTCCTTAATGATCTCTTCATGTATGTCACCCTATCTTGATGAAATGTAACTGATTGAATGTTTGAAGATGTTAAATTGATCACCAAAATGAAAAATGATAATGCAAGACATTAAATCAGTTAATAGATTATATTTTCATAGATGTCAACTTTATATAATCTAATCGGTTATAATCAAAGTGTCAAAGACTTCAGAGAATCAGATAGAGAAAGACTATACTTTCAGTAATGCATAAAAGAAAAGCATTCACTAAGTGACTTCAAACACCAATGGCTAGTGGAACCTGATGGATAGAGATAACCAAAATTTAAGTCACAGTGATGCCCGAGAAAAGAAACCAATGAACATTACCGAGGAGAATATTCACAAGCATTACCGACGGCCAGAATTACAGTGTTAACAGACAAGCAGAACTTTGCAGTGAAGCCCGAAGGACAGAAAACCCCAATGGAGAAGACTGAGGAGAACTGAAGTGTTGACCAAAGCTATCAAAGAGTTAAAACACTGAAGTTAAATGGATTTCAGAAACAACAAAATATCTAGCTAGTAGAGCTAAAGATAGACTTAATTGGTTGTTATCATTGTTTTCATCGACAAGATAAAGCCAAAGATAAGTAAAGGATTTCAATATATTTTATCGAGTTAGGAAGAATATTTCTATGAGATAAAATAGGAGTTATGCTTTAAATCAAGACTGGCTAAGATTGTGGATCACGCCAAGAACAAGAAAATCAAGAAGAGAAATGGTGATATCATGTCTATAAAGAGACAACTTAATTCATTATGAATTAAGGGGAGTGAATGAAAAAGAGGATGCTGAAGAGAAACTGATGAAGAACAAATTCATACAATCCTGATCAATCAAGCTGAGGAAAGAGATAAATATTTTTGTGGACACCGAGAAACAGAGCATAACATCACTGAGCAGAAACAAAAGTGGAGCAAAGGTATTGAAAAGATATATTTATCAGAATGGTTTGATGAGCTTACAATAGATCTAAAAATCTACAAGTATAAGTTGTATATGTGAACAAATCATTTACTATTTATGTTTAACCATTGATTCAGAAAGTCTCTTAACTGAGCGGGATTTAAAGATTCTTTCTATATTGAGATACATCCCAAGGAGTATCAAAAAGTTTGATCATGAAGATAGAATGAGATGCCAGATACCATTTGAAAAACTAGGGTTTGGTCATAGAAGGTAGCATAGAGATGCCTGACATCAAGTGACAAATTAATCTTTTAAATCCTCTATCAAGGTTGCACCTAACAGTGTGTTTGTAACTTTTAACAGGGTTGTCTCTTCACCGAGCTCACTTCAGAAGAGTGAAAATTTTGGGTTACCGGTCCCAAGTGGTTTTTCCCTTAACATGGTTTCCACGTTAAAAATTCATGTGTCAATGTGTCTATGAGTCATTACTTTAGTGTTTTGCATTACACATAACTAATCTGGATTGATTGGTATACACTAATATATTTACTATTTTTCAGTAAAATTGAAAGAGTGTTATTCGGTAAACATTAAGAATAAGGTTTGATAGAGCACTCCAAGTAGTAGTTATTTGATAAGTATATTTGAAAGCATATATCTTGTAGGACTAAAGATAACTAGAGGATTAATATTGTGGTACTAATTTTTTGGGTTGATTTATTGGAATATTTTTGAGGCCACTGATTCACCNCCCCCCCCCCCCCCCCCCCACCCTCTCAGTTATTACTAACATATCTTATGAAAAATATTGGTGGAAAAATAATTGTTAGATGTTGCTTCCTCTGAAGAGGTTGCCTAGGTTTTCTATAAGAACGGGGTGAGATTGGTAACTTGCCTACATAGGAGTCTGCATAGGTTTATTCTCCACATATTTTTTCCTAAACTGGGATTTTGTACTCTGATGTGGGTTTTTTAGTGTATTTAGAAAGGTTTACAAAATCTATACTTTCATATGAGGAAACTATAGATGCCTCCTAATTGTTGGGTACCTGATTGGAAATAGATCCTCTAAGATTTGTACGGTAAATAAAATGATATCTATCACCAGAAATGGTGATTTAAACTCCATAAATTTAGGCAATGATGATAATTATATGGTACAACCTACATGGAATGGGTCCATGGTCATCCTAAGAGCATGTTACAACCTAGGTCTAGCTCTAGTACTTGGAATGGAGTATCTTGTGTTGCTGGACCCAATTTAATTGGAAGGCTTATGATGCCCTTGGAGGGATGTTCCTCATAATCATATTCTATTATTATGATCTTTTGGTAAAAATATACACAACTCTTAGGCTAGCCCAATGCTTGTAACAATTTTAGTGTAGATATATTTAGACCAACTCCTCCATCTATAAGGACTCATCTGATTTTGTGGAGGTGGATGAATACTTTGAGATTATTTAAAGGATCATTATGAGATGGTTTATGCACTAGAAGGTCTTTATCAGTGAAAGAGGCATGGTGCAATGTGGATAGATTTCTCACCGTGGCTTAAAACTTGTCAACCTCTATATCTTTTAGGATGGATGACTGTTGTAAGGATGTATCTAAGCATGCTTTATGGTTTGGTGAAATACAGATCAATTCATAGATGAATATTTGTGTTGAGATCTTCTTGAAATGGTCTAATATATTATACTGACCTGATAGAAAAGTGGATGATTTATTTGGTACAATATTTTTTGACGAGGCCCCTTGCATTGCAATTTTGGAGTGATGGGTAGTAACTGGAGAGTTGGTATCTGGACCTCTAATACTAATTATGTTTATGGTTAGGTTTGGATCTAGTTTTATATAAGTGAGGTTTTCCTTATTATCATGTCCAGATGTGGAGGCCTTACCTTTTCCATGATCCATTAGTGGCTTTGAGAAAATTTTATGGTCTTGATTGGTGGTGCCTAAATTGGCGACAACTTCAATTTCACCGCAGCTGATGAGATCTTGGACAATGTGTTTCAATTGCATATATTTGGCCATTTTTTCCCCTTATTTTTATGATAATCATAGAAACTATTGTCTTTCCACCATGTTAGTTTATTGGACCCTCGTAATGTCTTATTTTGAGTATGGTGATTGAATGAGATTGTAATAGTTTCTCAAGAATTTTCTCAAGAGGCGTAAAGTATCGGCATGGAGGGGGTTTCCTTCTTGCAACATTTTGTTGAAAGGATTTTTTAAATGCCTAAATTTTTGGGTCAATATTGTTAATATTATAGACATTTTGTGATAGTTGGGTTTGTTGGATGTTTAGTGGACCTTGTATATGCATGGTTGTTTGGGCTACCTTAGCATAAACTGTTGATCTCCAAGATTTTTTGTCTATTAGTGTCACACACTTAGTCATAATCAAGGAAGGTTGTTCGGTCATCACTGTGAACAAGCCATACCTCTAACGCCAAGCAATGTAAATGAATTGTATAATATTATGTATTGACCGAGAAGTAGTTACTACCGAGCAAGTCAGTGGTCGTCGAGTACTCAATAGTTGTTGAGAAGAATGATTGTCGAGTTGCATAGAAGAGTTAGTGTTGAGTGACAACATATGGATATGTCAAGTGACACAATATTGACTTAGCACCAAAGTTTACATATGTCGAGTAAGACAGTTTTTGTATATGTGTTTGGAATAGCTCAAACACCTAGGTAAACTATTTTGGCTTACTTCTATGAATCATTTAATGATCATTTATAGATATTTAATGCATTAATTACACATTATTTTTGTGATCATGGATCCCTATGCAAGCCATACAGACAATCAAATTTAGGGATGCCTAAGCGGAAAAGTGTGATGAATCTAGATCATTGATCTTGATCTGGATGATTTGATCAAGTGATCTATATATGGGATGCTTCAAACCCTAAACTGTGTGTGTGTGTGTGTGTGTGTGTGTGTGTGTGTGTGTGTGTGTGTGTGTGTGTGTGTGTGTGTGTGTGTGTGTGTGTGTGTGTTTGTGTGTGTTGATGTAGATGTGAAGATAAAAGATCAGGTGTGTATGCATATTTTGCATATTTGAAGCATTGACCAGACATAGTGACCGAGTAGAGTAGTGAACAGTAGAATAGAGATATAAAAGATTGAGAGATTAGTTAAGAGTTGGAAAGAGGAGATCTATTATAAACATTTGTAGTGAAGACCAAAGGATCAGGTATTCATACATTCTAGCAAGTGAATCATGGTAAATCTCTTAACAGAGTGGACCTAACAGGCCTTTGTAAATCTCTTAATTGAGTTCTTACTTAGTTGTAATTTTTAAATCATTTAACAAGGTAGATTGTATAAGTCTATAAGTTCTTAACAGGGCAGACCCCTCACAGGGTAGATCATCAGAAGTGATCAAATTTTGTATCCCTAAAAGGCACACTTTATTACTGCAGTAGTGAAGATTTGTGGGTTTAATCCCTACCCCAGTTTTACCTACAAGGGTTTCTAGGTTACCAAATATTTGTGTTATGTGTTCATTATGGATATGATTAGATATTAGATCTATTACAACATTTTAGTTTATGTTTATGAATACATGGTTGAATGAGTTTGTTTTAGAAGTGTAAAAATTTTGTAGATCTGATTCACCCCCTCCCCCTCTCATTTATTGCTTTCCCATATCAGACTTCCAACAATTGGTATGACAACAATGTTCTCTTAGAAGAAGTCTAACCACTTGAGAGTTAAGATCTTGGAAATGGAGGTTTATAAGTTGGTAAAGGTCATTGAGAATCAGAAGATTGATATCTAGCTGGCACTGCAACAGCTTGAGACAGCAATAGAAGAACTGAGGAATTCCTTAAAAGCTAGGAAGGAATTGGAAACTCAACTGAATGACACTTCATATAAAGAAGAAGACACTGAAGGTATATTTGACAATGAAGACTCCAAAGAAAATTATGAAGCAATTAGAGATCTATTAGAGAAGAAGAACACACTAAAAGAATGAGTAAAAAGTCTAAAGATAGAACAAGAAACTCAATCAATAACACTATGTGAGGTGATTGATTAGAAGAAGAAACCTGATGAAGACAAGACAATGACAGAAGAAGACAAGAGAAAGATGACTACAAGACTTGATAAAAAGACAAGTGATGTGCATAAGCTCACAAAAATTTAGTTGGAAATGGTCAACCAACTGTTATTTTCAAATCAAGAGATAAATACAAAAGAAATTGAAATTACATATCTAAGATCTGAGAACACTCAACTAAAAAATGAGTTGAGATCTGAAAGAGAGCTCATTGAGAGAATAAATAAACCGAATGAAGCCTTGAGATACTTTTTGGAACTCTTGAGATCACAAAGAAGAAATAATGACACCTCTAGACTTGGACATACCAAGAACCTGTCATCCACTAAAGAAGGAGAATCATCAAAGAGTGGAGAATAGAGGTATGCAAAGCTGAAGAATAGAAAACCTACATGTTATCATTGTCACACAGAAAACATTTTTCAAAGAAAGAATGGTAAGTCCAATCTTAAACCTAAATTTAATGGATATTTCTTTAACTGTAAGAAGCATGGACATAAGGCACATGAATGCAGGTCAAAGATTAGCAATACACCTACTTCACCTAGATTCCAAGGACATTGCTATAATTGCCAGAAGTTTGGTCATAGAACCCAAGATTCCAAATCCAATACAAAATCCAAATGGACATCCAAGAAACAAGGAAATGCACCGAGAAAAGGTAACACATTTAATTGGGATTAAAATACAAGGCATATTTGTCATTATTGTGGTGAATATGGTCATATTATAGACAATTGTATAATTACACACTTTAGAGGTAAATCCAAGAGTTGGATGAATGGAAGTTTGGTCTATTATAGTTGTCACAAGATCGGTCATACCAAGACAAACTGCAAGACCAGAGCCCTGACACCTACTATTGAGTAGATAAAGAATCAGATGAATCTGACATAGAGAAACAAAGAAGTAAGCAGTAGTGGATCTAGTGAAGTCGATATCACCCAATCCAATGGATCAAGTGATCACACTACTTCCAATTAAATAAAAAAGGTATGTAGGGATTTTTTTTCCCAAATGATATATTCTACACTAGTTCCTAACATAAGATGTATTAAAGTCCATATCTACATAAGATAAGATGCATAAGGATAGATCTGAGACAAGAACTGAGCAAAGAATTGATATGCATAATTGATGTTGAGCATCAATATTAGTATATGTCAAGCTCCCATACCGACTGAGCTGATATGTTGACCGAGTGTCAGTAGTGACCGAGTCACTATTCTAACCGAGTGATAGAATGATTTAACCGAGCTATTTATTCAAGGACCGAGGATAACTGTTATCCACCTACCACTACATGAAACATTTATTGAAGACCCAATTTGACTGTTTGAGGGTATATAATTAATTTCACCATTTGTTTTTCATTTCACACAGTGATTAGAGTTTGCAGAGAATTTATAAGGTGTTTCAAGAGCGACTTGAGAAAAATTTGTAAAGATTCCACCTGTGTATCAAAAGCAAGCATTGTGAAAGGTTGAAGACCCATTGCTACCGAGTTACCCAGAATCTATTTCACAAACCCTAATTTGCATAAATGGAAGCTAGTTCATCTGTTGGATTGAAGATACAAGGAAAGGAAATGAAAAATGTTAATTTGGTTAGGAGAGATGCTTATGCAATGCCCAATTTCTCAGTTGTTCCTGAGACTGTGGTGAAGGGAGATCTTACGGGAGCCCTTTCATCTATCCCGCCTAAATTTCTTATGATCCATGATGTGAGAGCATGCTACATGTTTAAAATAAGAGAATTTGAAGATTTTGAGTTGACGTAAGCCTACAATAAACTATGTAAAAATGGGGAATTGAAGGCTGATCATCAGCACATTGTCGACAAAGGGTTAGTATGTGCCCTAGATTTCCTACACGACTTCAAAATGGAATGGATCAGGATAGTGCTAATCAGAATACATGATATGAGTCAATGGGTGGAGAATGGACTAGTAAAGATCACTAAATATATCAACCACCGAGTTACTAGCTACCCTATTATGAAAGGGAAATTAACTATGTGTTGTCAGAGTAAGGAAGACATTGAGAAGTACACTTTGGCCGAGTGGAACAAGAGAGGAATGACAATTTAAATGATCACAGATCTTGAAATTGACTTTAGAGTTAGAGTCATTGGACACAAGTTTTATCAATCATGTAGATTGGATAGTGTCCCATGTATTGTGGTTGATTAGGCATGGAAGATAGTGAAAAAGGATCATACTTATGTTCTTGTTGAGTTACAGATGACTCAACTTGCCAAGAACCTATCATGAATTAGGAAGGAAAATAACTCTGTGTAAGTTTGGATCCTTGTTAGTTTGCATATTTTTCTATGTTCAGAATACTTTTCTTACTATAGGAGATTTAGTATGGAGTCAGGATTGACTTGTAACAGTACAGATTAATGAGTTCATGCAGTAGTTAGGAGAGAATTTTGACAATGTCATGGGTAATTTATTTGTTGAGTTTAAGAAAAAGATGAGATCAAGGAGCATAATCATCGTATCACTAGTAGAGAAGCATTATGATGATTTTTTCTTTCTATTTGATACTGATAACACTTATGTATAAGTTGTAGTACTGATGGTGGCATGACTAAGGCCAGTACCTTATGAAGTAAATATAGATGAGACATCTGATGAAATCACAACTTTACTTGCAGAGGAAGTTGATAAAAAGGCTAAGAGATTTGGGAAATATGAAGAAGAAAAATCAAAGATAACCATGAATTTGAAGGCTGCAACCATGGAGAGGAAGAGAAAGAAAATAGTGAAAAATCTTGAGAAGATGCTATGAGAAGAAGAAGAAGAAGAAGATGCACCAATATAGATCACACAAGGTCATGGTGAGGACCAATCTAGTAACTTTGAAGAAAGTGAAGATGAAGATGTGGAAGTGAACAAGAAGGGTAAGAAAGTGATGGTTTCTGAGTCAACTAAGAAGAGGAGTTCACAACATAAATCTACTCCTCCTGCCACATCTAGACTGAGAACCAAGGCATCTACAATTACAATATCAGCCAAGCCACCAAAGAAAATGTTAGTGAATAATTCTGAAGCGGAGAGCTCAGGAAAAAGGAAACAAGTTCAAACTGAAGCTAAGATGAGCCACCCCAAGAGGAAGGCAAGAAGGAAATACATTTTGGGAAAGATGAATAATTGACAGAAACATGGGACATCAAAAAATTCAAAGTTGCTACACTCAAACATCCAACTAATGTTGATAAGATTTGTCACAACATCAGAAATTCAGAAGGTTTTTTTTGGATTCAAGTTTATTAAGTTTGAAAATTTAATTAAAATTGATAAAGCAAAGATAGAAGATGCAATGATGGATATGTTAGTATCATACAAGATGACATCATTAGATATTGGGAATCTAGTCCCTGATGAAATTGAAATTAAGATTGATGAGAGATGACAGCATGCCATTATGATAGAAAGGAAAATCATAGAAAGAGCATTAGCTCAATTTATGCCTAAGTTGACAAAGAAGGAGAGAGATAAATTCATGCAAAAATATAGGAATAGATTCATTCCTAAATTGAGAGCTTATTCTATACTGAAAAATGATGTTGAAAGAGTTGTTCAATAGGGCCAATTAATATGGAAGACAATCTTTGGATTGATAGTGGATAAGAAAAAAGATGAAGGCACATCAAAATAAGTTGAGCTTGACAATAAAGAAGATATTGATGAGCCTAATAATGTTGAGGATGAGATGAAGGATAAGGTTGAGGATGAACAGACTGAGGATTTATCATTTGATGAGGGTAAACAAGGTTTGAATGCCGAGGAGAAGGGTAAAGAAACATTCACATTTCTAGATTCACCTACCAAGGAAAACCTTCAAGTCAATGAAGAAAGAGATAAAAGAAAAGAAGATCAAGCGGATAAGTCTGCATTAGATATCTCTAAATCACATGAAGGAGACATAGAGGAGACAAAGACTCTTGAAATCGAGGAGAAATAGGAACCTAAGGAGCAAGAAGTTATTCAAGCATTAGTATAGTTACCTAATGTCACACCTCTTGTACACACTAAAATCAAGAGTGTTTATACAAATAAACAATAGGTGATTATTACTCAGAAGGAGTTAGTTTCAATCAGTGGTGATACTAGTATCTTGAAAGTTGAATAGAGACTGAGTAGTAGCTCACCAGAGACCAAGAAGAATAAGTCACATAAGAAGAAAAAGGACAAGTCTCTAAGCACTAAAGTAACACTTGATAAAGTTATAGTGATTCCAAAATGGGATACTGATAGCTTAAATTATGAGAAAATTATAATCTTCCAAGATTTATTGAATAGGAAGAGAAAGCAAGAGGAATTGAAAAGGGAACATCAACACAAACATGTATTACATGAGATTAAAGATATCTTTGTTGATGGATTTGAGTTTCAAGATCTAAATGAGAAGACACCTATATTAGATCAATTGGTTCATATTGTTCAAAAGTTGAACAATGATAATATCGATGTGAATGAGAAGCTCATGCAATGGTCTGAGAGAAATTTTGAGACCAAATTACTTGAGAAAGTTGCAGCAAAGCTTACTGAGAAGCAGGTTACACTTTTTGATCTGGTAAGAAACCTAGAAGAAGTTGTAGAAAATGTTATTTCTTTGTATAAACAACTTTGTGATATAGAATTATTTACAAAGGAGAATCAATAGTTTATTGAGAAGCTACAATAAGATTTGATGTCAACAAGACATTCACTGAGCATGGATGCAAGTTCTATCTCTATTAATTTTAAGAGGTTGACACATGCCCAAGGGAGATTAGTTGAGCTCATGGCTAATGATGGCAGAACAAGGGCTAAATTGATTTCTAATCAAACTATGTTGATACCTCATTTGGAGGTCATGCAAACAGAGGTAAAAGCAACAAAGGAATTAGCACAGAAAGATCCACCTATGAATATTGCAGAGAGTTTGATTGATCTAGCTGTCAAGCTAGAAATCAAGTTACAAGTTTTTTAATATGTCAGAACATGTTGGGATAATGCATCGATGATGATCCTACAAATTCATAAACCATTTTTGGACAAGTATGGTCTAACCCCTACAACCCCAGCACACAAGAGTGACAAAAACAAGGGGGAAATGCAATGGATTTCATCAAAGGGGAAATAAAGGAAAAATAACTTATAATGTATAACATTTTTTTGGCATTATGTACATATGTTGTATATGTAGTGAAGCCTTAATGAAGACCGAGTCAGAATCCTAGGAGGAGTTCTAAGTCTACTTGAGTGCTATTTTTGTAAAGGACTGAAGAGTCATGACCAAGTTTTTTTGCCACTAATGTCAAAGGGGGAGATTGTTGATCTCCAATATTTGTTGTATATTAGTGTCACACACTTAGTCATAATCAAGGAAGGTTGGTTGGTCATCACTGCAACCAAGCCATACCTCTAAGGATGAGAAATGTAAATGACTTGTATAATATTATGTATTGACCGAGTAGTAGTTACTTCCAAGAAATTTAGTGGTCATTGAGTACTCAATAGTTGTCGAGCAGAATGATTTCTGAGTTGCATAGAAGAGTTAGTGTCAAGTGACAACATATGGATATGTCGAGCAAGATAGTATTGACCGAGCACCAAAGTTTACATATGTTGAGTAAGACAATTTGTGTATATGTGTTTGGATGGCTCAAACACTAGGTAAACCATTTTGGCTTACTTCTATGAATCATTTAATGATCATTCATAGATATTTAATGCATTAATTATGTTTTATTTTTGTGATCATGGATCCCTATGCAAGCCATGCAACCAATTAGAATTAGAGATGCCTAAGCCACAAAATGTGATGAATATAGATCATTAATCTTGATCTAGATGTTTTGATCAAGTGATCTATATATGGGATGCTTCAAATCCTAATCTCCATGTGTGTGTGGATGTGGATGTGAAGAGAAGAGATCGGGTGTGTATGCACATTTCACATATCTAAAGCATTGACTAGACATAGTGACCGAGCAGAGTAGTGAAGAGTAGAACATAGATATATCAGATTGAGAGATCAGTTAAGAGTTGGAAAGAAGAGATCTATTATCAACATTTTTAGTGTAGACCAAAGGATCGGGTACTGATACATTATAGCAAGTGAATAAGGTTAAATCTCTCAATAGAGTGGTCCTAACAGGCCTTAGTAAATCACTTAACCGAGTTTTTACTTAGTTATAAATTTTAAATCCTTTAAAAAAGTAGATTGTATAAGTATGTAAGCTCTTAATAGGGCATACCCCTCACAGAGTAGATCATTAAAAGTGAAAAAAAAATTTAGCCCTAACAGACACACTTTATTACTGTAGTAGTGAAGATTTATGGGTTTCATCCCCACCCTAGTTTTACCTTCAAGGGTTTCTAGGTTACCAAATCTTTGTGTTATGTGTTCATAATGGATATAATTAGATGTTAGATCTATTACAACATTTCACTTTATTTTTACAAATACATGGTTGAAGCAATTTGTTTTAGAAGTGTAAAAGTTTTTTAGGTCTGATTCACCCCCCTCTCAATTATTGCTTTCCCATATTAGAATTCGAACATCAACAACACCATCATTTTTCAAATTATTGTTCTTGGAACAGTATTTGGATTTTTCATAAGGTGTTGAATTACTATCCTCTTTCTTAATGGATCCCTTTAATATGATGGATCTTTCTTCCTTTAGTCCTTTCTTGGCTAGCTCTTCGAACTCAATCCACTAGGAGCTTAGTTCACACATCATGTCTAGCTGACAATTTCAATGAACATGTGGATCTTTTGTTTCATAGCTATGTGGAAAGATTCCTTGGAGGCAAAATTCCTCCAACATCATAGAAATAAGGCAAATTTCTCCCCACTCTTCTGCTTGGTAGTGCAGAGATCCATTAATGTTATTTCCATGATGATGTTGTCTAAATAGTGTGATACAAACTTTTTAGCTAGTTCATTCCATGATCGTATCCCAAGAGGAAGTTTGGAAAACTACTCCATGGTTGAC
Source organism: Thuja plicata (assembly GCA_018584345.1). NCBI lineage: Eukaryota > Viridiplantae > Streptophyta > Pinopsida > Cupressales > Cupressaceae > Thuja > Thuja plicata. The sequence continues at coordinate 282,504 of MU221730.1, forward strand.
CCACCAAGACTATGTGTAAAAATTCTCATCAGGTAGGTGTCTTCATATGCAACTTATATGAAGGCCATGAAAAAATCTTGTATGTGGTCTCCGGGATCATTTTTTTCCTTGTACCTATCAAATTTAAGTGTCTCAAAGTTGCATGGAAAAGGTGAAATATGTAGCATCCTATCAAATGGATAAGGACTAAGGTCAGCTGATGTATAAGACCTTTAAGGAGTGACTTTTTGCAAATTTATGACTTGTTGTTAGATAGTTAGGAGATGTTGAGAAAGGACATCAGTGGGCGTCAGTGTAGATGGCACTATGTTAGGATAAACAAATGGGATCGTACTATTATAGGATGAGGCCTGACTATATGAGGGTCTGTAACCCAGTTTGTATGTGTCTCAGGCACATATGGTGGTGGAACATAATGAGGCATTGAAACATATTAGGGTAGTTCCTTAGGATGGGAAGTGTTGGACTTAGTTTCTCCACATTGTTTTAAAAAGGAAAAAAGAATCCTTGAATAATTTTTGTTGATGGGAGGTTAATGTTGAGGTGTCGCTTGATTGATTTGGGGGATTCATGGATTGAAAGGACCACCTGGTTGGAGACTAATAGGAGGCTGTTGTTGGGATACCCCTTCAATGATTAGGGGTTGTCCTTGGTTGGTCAGGATTCTAATTTGAAGGTTTCTAGGGTTCTGACCTTTGGGAGCCATATTGGAAGTACCAGCTATATGGGATAAGGACAATATAGAGGGTGTTGTTTTGGTGATAGGTACACTAGATGTGGGTGGAAAAATACCAAATAGAGGATTATTTTATTGCATCCCAAGTGTAGAGGAAGATGTGGCAACTTAGGATACACTTTAAGTGGTAATTCTAGTTGGTAGGGTGCAAGTGAGTGGAAGAGGCATAGATGCAGAAAACCAAGAGGTTGGCATGTGTACATCCTATATTATGGTTGATGTATCAAATCTATTGGGTAACTTCACACCACTTTGTATAAGCATTTAAAAGTATGTATCTGGGTTAGTTTCCAATATGGATCACATGACGATCATCACCCTAGGGTTTTTTAAGGCATTTCTAGTCTCTTTATTTTTACATCTAGACCTAATGTTTTTAAGTAAGAACTCATCTTCTGGTGGAAGTATCAGAGGTAATTGTGAAATGTCAACTTTTTTTTTTCTCTTGATGTCAAATTGTCTTAGGTGCATTAAAGTCAAGTCTTAGGGCCCTTTGGACAAGAATTTAAATATCGTTGGTTGAATCATGCATGGGGTCTTTATTTTGGTCCATTTTTCCTTTACTCTTTTGAGATCTTATAAATGACATATGCAGAGGATAAATGAAATCTAGGAAATATGACAACCAGACTCTAATTGTTTTGGATTTTGAGATTTTGAAATGCAATAACAATAAGAAAAACTAATTTTTTGGACTTTTTTATTTTGGAATGCTAATTTAACCTAGGAAGGAGAGTCTAGAATGATGCCTAAGGTGAAGGCATTGTACCCTAAGATAAATTTTATAAATTTTGAAGGTAAACCTTCTAAAGAAAGACCTGAATGATAATGAGGACTATCTTGACTTCAAAAGGTGGAAAAGATGACAAAGTATGGAAATGATGTCTATGACCAAGAAAAATGTTGGCCAGAATCATAGGTACCTAAGCCAAGGCAAGAGATGGTAACTGGAATTTCAATGAAGTCAAGATAAAATGCAAAACCACTATTGAAATTTCCTAAAAGGATATATCCTCTAATATGAAAATTCACTCTAAAAGGAGGAATATTTAACCCTAGGATATGATATCTATGTTTTTGGGATTTTTTTGGAGTTTTTGGGCTAAAATGATGACTATGCAAAAAAGTAAATGGCTATGCAAGGTTTTAAATTAGGTATTCTAGTAAAATGCAGAATGTGAATCTATAAAATGCAAGACTAAAGACTAGGATGTCAATCATGGAAACATGAGATAAAAAGAAAGTGGTATGTTTAGGACCCTTGTTGATTATATTTGCTTCTCTATGTAGGACATTATTAAGGAAAATTTATGAAGATGTTCAAACACAATAATCACACACTCAGTATAGCTACATGACTGACTAAAAAAGAAGCGATTTGTGTATGTTTAACAAATCTCTCAAGATGCAAGATTTCACATGATCAGACACAATGAAAAATAAAAGAAATCAATCTAATCTAAGGTTAAATTGGCTTCATTCATAATATTATAGGCTCATTTTTTGGATATTTGTCAACTCACATAGTAAGTATCACACTACTAGGACATGAAAGTCCACATTGTAGGTGCCCATGTTTATGCTTTTCAAAGGTATTGTTTCTATGCCAATGAAGATCTCTTTCAATTCCACAATACCTTTGGACACATATGAAGGGAATCTAATGTGGGGATATTTTTCCCTCCCATTTCCCTATAATAAGACAATGATTCATAGGTGAATTGGATGGCCTCTAGTTAATAGGTTTGTAGTAAGATTCATGGTGTCTCCCCAATAATCTTGTACATGTGTGAGACACTTTAGTCTCTAGTGGACCACATCAAATCCTTAGCCATGTAGGCCTGATCTGAGCTATTATCCACACACCTCACCCAAGCTTGGTTAGATATAAGATAATTTCATGCTTTTTCCCACACCTTTTTTATATATTGGCCGAAAGGATTTACTACTTTGGGGTTGTCCTCTGAAGAAGAAACACATTCCCCAGACAAGCCTCTCTAAGAAAATAAAAGGGTTTTTAATCTAACAGAATGTGAAAGCACACAAAATACACTAGACACCAGATTACTCAAATTAAGGACTAAGAGTCAAATTTTAGCTAATCTAAATCATCCATGCAAGAAAAAGGGTTCATTTTTAAACAACATATTAGATGCGAGTTTTCTTGTTCAATTTTTATGCACCCTATCCAAATGTACTTTTCCTTTGTTTAATTTTTAACCACATGCCAATTTTAAGCACTAAAATACAAATGGGGTGTTGTTTGGGAATACACTTTTCTTTTTAAGCACCAAAATATGAGTGGATTGATTTTAGATTAAAAAGAGGTTAACACTTCTTCCACTCCAAAATCTAAAAACTCACTTGTTAGTTTTAAAACTCCTAAGCCCTAAAAATCAATTTTCATAATCCATGAGTACACTAGGGTTAACATAATGACAATTGAAATTTTGAGTGGATCTACTTAACTTGTCCAAATAAGTGTTAAAAATACCTTCATACCCAATTTCTTCTTCTAATGCATCAATTCATAATTTGCGGGCTGGTCCTTTATTTTTCTTGATTTCTCTTTCTCTCTTTCCCTATTCAATTAGCTCTTGAATCTTGACTTTCTTATATTTTGGTGGTCCACTGCATTTTTTCATGTCTACATTTGCATATTTTCAACAGTCAAAATGTGTTGTTTTATAATAGAGAATCATAATTTAAGACATAAGAGAATTTTGTTTTTAACAAGAAAGTGTGTTATATCAGGTTTGTAAGTGTGTCATTGTAAAATGCCAAGTGTGTCATTTCAGAGTTTCAATTGCATCAAAATAGTGATATGAGTGTGTCAAATTAAACTATCAACTATGATGAATTGTTCCTATAATCAGTGTCAGAACAGAGAACAAAGATAAACTCATAATATGATTTCAATGAGAAAAACTAGTAGATCAATAATAAAAATCTTGACATAATATACTGAAAGCACAGTGATATAATCAAGAATCAAAGCTAAAATACTAGTAACTAAAACAACAAATAGGAAAATGAAAAATGCTAAATAACATAGTAGAGCAATAATTGTCAGGAAAGTGTGTCGCATGAGGTGTATAAGTGTGTCGCTTAAAGTAAGAAACTAGGTTGATTCAGAGCTAAGAGTGCGACAAAATGGTCATAAAAATGTGTTGAAACAATTTGGTAAGTGAAGTATGTCGAAGCAATTGGGTAAGTGCACCAAAAAACCTATTGAGTGTTTTTTTGTAACCTGTAAGTCTTCATCGCAAAAAATTATGTTAGTTTTAGAAGTTGAGCGCTTCACGTCAAGTTGACCAATTGTAATTGGGGTTTTAAGATCAAGGAATAACCTGCGGTGACATCACAAATCTTACCACATAGAGATCTATTAATACAGATTTGTACAAAACCTCAAATAATCAAAAGAGGAATGAACACAATAAAATCCATAAGCAAACAAGAAATTAAATAACTCCATAATAGCATATGAAAACCATAAATTTTCCTCCTTTTTTCTCCTTCTTTATGCAATGTGGGATCTCATAAATGAGTGTTCAATGTGCCAGCATAAGAATTCAAAGTGCATATGGTTAAACTATTAAGATAATTATCTCTCTATTTATAATAATTTTTGGGTTCCAATATAGATTCCATGATTCATGGTACTAATTACTTGTGATTGAAGAGTTAAACTCGGAGTGGGTGTGCGTTCAACTTAATTGGTTGCCTTGTCAATAGGATAGATTGATCTATTAACTAAATAGATTGAAGACTTGACTAAATTGATTGAATAGAAGATTGATTAGATGGATTAGAAGACAAGATATAATAAGTAGATAACTAATTTGATTGATTAGTTAGGAGAGATAATTATGGAGTTAGAAAGTGTGATAATTGATAAGTTAACTGAAAACTTAGTATGAGTCAGAATTGAAATAATATATATGACTAAATACATAAAATAATTGATTTACTTGCACATGTGGGAACATAAATAAATAATTAATATTATTTATTTATGAGAGGAATAATTAGTTTAACTAAACAAATATTATTTATTTAATTATGGAAGAGAATTTTATTATTTATTACATAAACTGGTAGTTGCTAAATTTCTCCTGGTTTGAGTTTAATTTTCTTTTGTTTAATGTTTATGGTCCTACTTCTCCTCAAGATAAACTTGTCTTTTGTAACTCTTTAACTAATCTTATTCACCAATTTGATGATCATCATATTATTATGGGTGGTAATTTTAATGCCATTACATCTTCAGAAGACAAAGGTGGGGGGAATCCTACAGCCCAAAGGGTCATTGATGAATTTTCTTTTTTTATCCAAGATAATGCTCTTTATGATGACTCCCTGATCAATGGGTATTTTACGTAGACTAGCCATAGATCAGCTTCCCCTATCTTCATAAGTCTTGACATATTTCTCATCCCCTATGAACTTAGGCTTTTGAATTTTACTTTCACTTCAGATATTCTTTCAGCAGTAGATTCATATCACTTCCCTATCTCTTTATATGTAGATAAGGCAGTATTAGCTTCCTCCTTTAAGTCATTATTTAAGTTTTAATTAATGTGGTTTACTCACCCCCACTTCATCTCTCTTCTCTATCAATGGTGGGTTAGTGCTCCTTTTTGCAAAGGCACCAAAATATTTCAATTCTACAAAAAGCTAAGATTTGTCAAGTCCAAAATTGTGGTTTGGAATAAAGATTTTTTTAAGAATATATTTTATGAAAAAGACAGGGTTGAGAAAGACCTCAAATCTATTAGTTCTGAAAAAAAAAAAAAATCTCCAGGCAGATTGGGAAGTCCTTTGTACTAGAGAAGAGATGTATTGGAGACAAAAGTCTCGAGAACTCTAGTATAAAGAGGGAGACAAGAATACTAAATTTTTTCACACCTCAAAAAAAATAAAGAAAGCTTCTTGTTCTAAATTTTCTATTAAATATTCTAATTCTAGTTCTACCCTGATATCTAAACAATAAATCATTAATGAAGGGGTTTCTTTTTCAAAATCTTGCTAGCACCTCATGTGCCCCTAGCTTATGACAATCCCAATGTTGATGAGCTTTTGTAGTCTATCCTAAACCTTATCCCTAATAGTGATAATGAATTATTAATGAAACCTTTCTCTATTGATGAGCTCCATGCAGTAGTTTTTTCCATGGCTCTGGATAAGTCTCCTAGTCTGGATGGTTTTACTATTTTGTTTTTCCAAAAATGTTGGGATGTTATCAGTTTTGATCTTTTATTGGATATTAAAGAATCTCATAGGGAAGGGTATGTCTTAAAAAATTTCAATACTACTTATCTTACCTTAATTCCTAAAGTTAAGGTTCCCCAAACATTTGTGGATTTTAGGCATATTTCCCTTTGTAATTTCGTTTATAAAATCTTTACTAAAGCAATTTACATGAGATTAAATCCGTTGATTCCCATAATTATTCCCCCACAGTAGGGTGGTTTTGTTCCTAGAAGGGAAACTTCTAATGGTGCCTTGGCTGCACTCAAAGTTATACGTTCCATTGAATCATATCATATTCCTTCATTTGTGGTTAAACTAGATATGATGAAAATTTTATGATAAGGTCCATTGGTCTTTCCTATTGAAAGTTCTTCAGAAATTTGGATTCTCTAAGAATTGGTGTAAATGGATAAAGAATTTTCTATTAGGAGCATCCTTTTCACTCATCATAAATGGTGCTCCCTTAGGTTTTTTTTGTGCCTCTCAGGGGGTTTGCCAAGCTGACCCTATTTATCATTTCTTATTCATTATTATGGTTGAAGCTTTCAGCAGGACAATTCAAAAGTATAACCATCTTTTTGATTGGAAAGGTGTAAAAATTATGGGGATACAGGGTCCTTCTCTATAGATTCATCTTGAATCTTTCCTAAGGTCTCTCTCCTAGACCTCCCAGGGTGCTCTCAATCCTAATCTTGAGGTAAGTCACTAAGAAATTCCACCTCCTTCTCTAGATCCAGTCCCCATCAATAATTTCATGTCCTTCCCTTACTCACAGAGCCCACAAGGGTAGTTTCTCTTTCTCACATCTTCCCTAGCTGAACTATTGCCAAGCTCACCTAGGGTAAGAACTCCAAAATCATGACTGTCACTTCTCATACCAAAGCCAAACAGAAAACTATATATAGGGACTCCTCTCAAATTCCATCCAGGCACAATTTTCTCACCATGGATTCAAGAACCTCAAGGAGCCATTTCTATTTATAGCCCAAAATGGACTAGGAACTTACAATTTATAAAATGAAAACAAAATATTAAACTACTTGCACATAGAGTAAGCAACAATACTTGAAAATAACTAAACACACAACCTGCAACTTTTCATTAAGTGGAAATAATAAAAACCATACAAAAATATCCAACTCCTTCAACCGCTCTCTCAAAATGAAGGCTTGGGAGATCTTAAATAATCTTCCCATCATTAGAAAAGACTTAACTTCCCACTCAAGATGAAAGCATTTTTTTAGGAACCGTCACAACTGACCATACTATCCACTAAAGACAAAAGACACTTTTCCTATGTCGTTGTAACTGAATGTACCAAGTATCAGTACATGTCAAGCATTAGTACATGTTGAGCAACAATATTACATGTCGATCATCTTATCTTAATGCATTTTCACTTTTTAAGGTTCATAATTCCTTGGTTGGATTTCCAGAGGCTTACAAACTACCTCTGCAACACACAATTAACCTAAAAACATACATTTAAGAAACTAGGGTGTTTATTCACCAATTTGACCCATTTTGTATGGTCACTACAAGAGTGAATGAACAAACACCTTGCAAACCAACTTAAACAAATCCAAAATGTTCCTAAGGGCCTTTATCCCTAAGTGCTCCTACACCATACTCCCCCAAATAAGATAAATCAACTTCCAGGTGATTGGATCAAGTCAAGGTCAATGCCTAACTTTTTGAACTTGGCCTCCTGCACCCATGTAGCTTTAGAATCATCTTATCCTTTTCATTTGACCAGATGTTCCATGTAGGTTTTTATTCTAGTCTACTTAGAAACTCTTTAATTCAGAATATTCTCTGCCTTTGGATTTGGAGTAACTAGAATTTTCAATGCTTTGAATTCCTTTGTATTTTTTTCTAGATCAAGAGCTCCTTCTAGAATTGGTCCCTTATAGGACACAAGATATGCCACATTAAAAACTGGAGAAAACCCTATATCAATAGGAAGGTCAACTTTGTAAGAATTAGACCCATACTTTTCCATAAATGTACAAGGGCCTATCTTCCTCATCTAAAGCTTACTTGGGACACATTTTTGCAGTCTTTATTTGTTTAGGTGCACCATGAACAAATCTTTAACTTGGAGTTGAACATATCTTTTCTTTTCATCTACCTTCTGCTTGGTGTGGCTTGTACTCTCTACTAATATCTTCTTCACAGCATCATGGACTTATTTCATGGATTGAGAAAATTCTTCAGCATACCCACTCTTCTCTACATTGTTTCCAATATCCTTGAGTTCACATATACCCCTGGGATGAATCCCATACACCACTTCAAAAGAGCTTTTTCTAGTGGATATATTGACTGTATCACTATAGGAAAATTCTTCCTGAGCAAGTAACTGATCCCATGATTTTCCATATTCTTTTGTGAGGCATCTAAAAATATTTCCTAAGCTTCAGTTCACCACCTTAGTCTAACCATCGGTCTATGGATGATATGCCAAGCTAAAGGAAATGTTTGTACCAAGCTTATGCCATAAGGTTTTCCAAAAAGGACTCATAAACTTAGAGTTCATGTTTGATACAATACTCAAGGGTAATCCATGTATCCTTACTGCTTTCCTAAAGAAGAGATGTGCTATATAGCATGCATCATGAGTAGTTTTGCATGGCACAAAGTGAACCATCTTGCTAAATCTATCCACAATCACAAAAATATTGTTCATTCCCAACTTGTTCTTAGGAAGTCCAACCACAAAATCCATACTAAGGCACTCCCAAGGTCTATTTGGGATTGGAAGGGATTGATACAATACTACATTGGATGAATTCCCCTTAGCCTTTTGATAGAATATACAAGTCTCTACATACTTCTGGATATCCTTGCTCATTCTCAGCCAATAATAGTGTCTCTATACCAACTCTAAAGTTTTATGCACCCCAAAATGTCCACTTAATGAGCCATTATGCTTCTCTTGCATTAAATTATCCCTCATTGAACCTCTCGGTACACAGATTTTTCCTCCCTTAAACAAAGGACCTTCTTGGAGAGTGAAATCAAAATACTCACTATGAAAGTGGTTTTGAAAATCTTGACATACCTTGTAGGCTGCTGAAAAGTCCTCATCCTCTAGAAACATATCCTTGAAGTTGTCAATGCCAATGCTTCTTAACTGAATTTCTTGCACTATGAGAAATCTTCTACTCAATGCATCTACCACCTTATTCTGAAATCCTTTTTTTTGCTTGATGGTGAAGGTATAAGCTTGGATATACTCCACCCACTTCATATGTTTATGGCTTACTTTATCATATGAATTCAGAACACTTAAAGCCTGATTGTCAGTAAAGAATACAAATTATTTAGGAAGGAGATAATGTCTCCACTTCCTTAGCACTTTTACCAATGCATATAGTTCTAAATCATATTATGAGTACTTCTTCTTTGCATTACTAAGTTTTTCATTGTGAAAAGCTACTCATTTTCCCTCTTGACTCAAAACTACACGTATGGAAATATTACTGGCATCACATTCCATAGTAAACAACTTGTAAAAATTGGGAAGTGTCAGTATAGGTTGGGTTTATATTAGTCTCTTCAAATTATCAAATCCCTTATCAGCCTGCTCATTCCATTGGAATTTGTCTTTCATGCCTCCTTTTATGGTAACCAAAATAGGTGTGTTGATTTCACTAAACTGTCTGATAAACTTCCTGTAGAACTGTGCTAATCCATGGGAGCTTATTACTTCTATGGCTGACTTAGGTTTAGGCCAATTCAATATTTCTTCCACCTTCCTTGTATCCATCTTCAAGTTACCCTTTGAAATAACAAAACCCAAGTATATTAAATCTTTCTTCATGAACTCACTCTTCTCTAAGTTGATTTCCAACTTCTCCTCATGTAGTCTTTGCATTACCATTTTTAGATGTCTGAGATGATCCTCCATGGTTTTACTAAACACTAAAATGTCATCTAAGTACACCACAACCCATTTTCCAATGAGGTCCTTCAAAACTTCATTCATTAACCTCATAAATGTGCTTGGGGCATTGGATAACCCAAAAGGCATAAAAAGCCACTCATAGAGTCCCTTGTTAGCCTTAAAAGAGGTTTTCCACTTATCTCCACCTTTTATTCTTATCTGATGATACCCACTCTTAAGATCTATTTTGGAGAAATACTTAGCTCCCCCTAAACAATCCATTAAATCTTCTATCCTAGGGATTGTGAATCTATAATGGATAGTAATCTTATTTATGGCCATGGAATCTATACAAAAGCTCCAAGTACCACCCTTATTTGGGGCTAGGACTGTGGGAACAACACATGGATTTATACTCTTTCTGATCAACCCTTGATCTAGTAACTCTTGAATTTGGCTAGCAATTTTTGCATTTTGTTGTGGGGTCATTTGATAAGCAGCATTGTTTGGAGGTGAGGCTCCTGGGATGAAGTAAATTTGATTACCAATAGACCTTTTAGGTGGTAGGTTAGCTAGTTGACCATCACTAATGATGTCTTGGTATTTAGTTAACAACTCTTTTATTTCTAAAGGTAACTCTTCCTTCTTGTTTATCTTGTCATCCTTTGGCTTTAGAACCAAAGAAAATCCCACTCCACCTTCTTCTTCTAGTGTCTTCAAGAATTATTTCTCACCTATCAATAGCATGTTAGGAACCCCTTTCTTTACTTCACCTTCTTCCAAGATTGACTGTATCTTGAAAGTCACCCCATCTTTCTTAAAGGAATAGGATTTCTTAGCTCCATCATCCACTGCAGCTCTGTCAAACTACCAAGGTCTACCCAACAATATATGATAAGCATCCATGGGTAGGACATCACACAAAACTTGGTCCTTATACCTTCCTATGGAAAATTACACCCAAGCTTTCTCATTAACTAGTACACGTTGATCTTTGTTCAACCAATTTACTCTATAAGTGTTAGTATGACGAATCTTTTTCAATTTTAAGTTTTCAATAGCTTCATAGAAACTACATTATCAGTAGAACCAGAATCTATGATAACTTTACAAACCTTACCTAGTACCTTACATTTGACTTGAAATGGAGATCTTCTTTGGATTGGCTCTTCTTTGATGGGCTCTTTGAGGAGTGCTCTATGAATCATCAAATTCTCCCCTATCTCAAAATCTAGGGCAACTTCTATTGGCTTGCTGCTAGAAGACTCTTCTTGCACATAATTGATTCTTTTCTCTCCTCCTTGTGATGTAGAACCCTTCTCAGGATAGCTATAGGCAAGATGCCCAAACCATTGACAGTTATAGCACTTCATTGAAGAGAAATAGGATCTTCTTCCCTGGTTATTGGTTCTTCCTCTTGAACTGTTATTTGAACCTCTTCCTTGGTTGTAACCACCTCTTGTGTTACTGGATTCTCAGTGATTTTGGACTCACTCTTATTTATAGCCTCAAAATTCCTTCCACCAAATCCTCCTCTTTGAATTCTATTATCTCTTCCTCTTCCTCTACTATTTGAATCTTGTTTCTTTTTGAACTTCTCTTCCAGTTTAAGAGCTAGCTTATAGCATTGATGTACTGTCTTGGGGCTTAAGAGACTAATTTCCTCTTGGGTATTCCACTTGATATCATTCAAATAGCTAGCCACTTTTATTCTCTCCTCTTCCATTACATGTGACCTTAAGCATAACTTGTGAAACTCTTCTATATAGGTACTGACCTCTAAGTCTTTCTGTCTCGGATTTTGTCTTTTCTTGTGCAACTGCACTTCATAATTATCAGGAAGATAAGTTTCTCTCATTTTATCCACCATACCTTTCCAACTTGTTACAAGATTCTTTCCTTCTTTGGTCCTTTCATCTTGGACAAACTTCCACCAAGTGAGAGTAGTCCCTCTCAATCTTGTCTTGACTATTCTAACCTTCTGATCCTCGGTCGCATTATCACAGTCAAAGTGATTCTCAAGTATTTCTATCTACTCCATGACTACTTTTGGTTCCATCTTGACATTGAACAGAGGCACACCTTCCAAGGACTTACCATTCATTTCTTTCAAAGCTCTCAATAATGGTTCTTCTTGAAGCACATGGTCTAGCTCTGGTATTATGTCTTCCTTGGCCACTAAATTATCCTTTCTGTTAGCTTCTCTCATTATTTCATTTACTACTATAGTCCTAAGCTGTACTTCTTCTAACTTAGTTTCCATTTTGGCCAGCTGTTAGGAGTATATTTGCCTCTTTCTTCTCTTCTACATCCTTTGCCAGCTTAGCATTAGATAGTATTTTCATTGAATCTACAGACTCTTCTGAAGATAACACCCAAACAATAGAAGCCCAATATTTAGGCTTTGATACCAATCTGATGGGGATATGGGGTCCTTCTCTATAGAGTCAGCTTGACTATTTCCTAAGGTCTCTCTCCTAGACCTCCCAGGGTGCTCTCAACCCTAATGTCAAGGTAAGTCACTAAGAACTTCCACCTCCTTCTCTAGATCTAGTCCCCATCAATAAGTTGTGCTTCCCTTGCTCATAGAACCCACAAGGGTAGTTTCTCTTTCTCACTTTCTTCCCTAGCTGGACTATTTCCAAGATCGCCTAGGGTAAGAACTTCAAAATCATGATTGTCACTTCTCCTACCAAAACCAAAAAGAAAACTATATACAGGGACTCCTCTAGAATTCCATCTAGGAACATTTTGATCACCATGGATTCAAGAACCTCGAGGAGCCATTTCTAATTACAGCCCAGAATGAACAAGGAACTTACAATTTACAAAATAAAAACAAAAGATTAAACTACTTGCACAAAGAGTAAACAATAATACTTGAAAATAACTAAACACACAACTTGAAACTTTTCATTAACAGGAAATAAGAAAACCATATAAAAATATCAAACTCCTTCAACCTCTCTCTTGAAATGAAGGCTTGGGAGATCTTAAATAATCTTCACATTATTAGAATAGACTTAACTACCCACTCAAGTCGAAAGCATCTTTTCAGGAACCGTTACAACTCATGACCATGTTGTCCACTAAAGACAAAAGCCACTTTTCATGGGCCTTTGTAACTGAATATACCGAGCATCAGTACCAAGAATTAGTACCAAGAATCTATGTTGAGCACCAGTACCAAGCATTAGTACTGAGAATAAGTACCAAGCATCAGTACCAAGCATTAGTACCAAGCATCAATGTCGAGTATCAATGTCGAGCATAAGTACCGAGCATTAGTACATGTCAAACAATAGTAGTACATGTTGAGCATCTCATCTTAATGCATTTTGATTCTCTAAGTTTCCGAATGCCTTGGTTGGATTTCCAAAGGCTTACAAACTACCTCTGTGACACATAATTAACCTAAAAACATACATCTAAGAAACTAGGGTGTTTATTCACAAATTTGACCCATTTTGCACTTGTTCATTACAAGAATGAATGAAAAAACACCTTACAAACCAACTTAAACAAATCCAAAATATTCCTAAGGGCCTTTAACCCTAAGTACTCCTACACCAAAAATTTCCAAACACAGATATAGATATTACACATAACTGCTTTCCTAATGATACTTTTCTTTTCAGTAGCTCCTCCATACAAGAGGCCAAGTGTTAAAAGAAGATTCTAGATCTTTACTCTTTGGGTTCTGATTAAGTTATCAATCCCCTAAATTCTAAATTGTACATGTTTTTTTTACACTGGATATTATTCAACATAAAATTATTATCACTCTTTGGTTTTCCTTAGATAGACTCTCGTCTACTTATCCTGGGATTCCCTTCTTTTTTGGTCAAGTCAAAACTTCACATTGGGATAGTGTCATTTCTAGGTTGAAAAATAGAATTTCATCTTGGAAATCTCAATGGATTTCATTGTCTGGAAGAATAATTCTAGTTAAAAATGTGCTCATTGTCATTCCCAACTACTATATCTCAGTTCTTCAGGCTCCCAAATCAGTTATTTCTCATATGGAGAAAATTATTTTCTCTTTTCTTTGGAAAGCTAATATATCTAATGAAAAGAAACTTACTCTTGTCTCACTAGAGAAACTTTCCACTAATAAATCATTTGGGGTGCTAGTCTACACAATACAGCCATTTGGAATAGAGCATTAGGAGGTAAGCTTGTTTGGAATATTTATTTTAAGACCGATACTCTCTAGTGTTAGATTATGCAAGCCAATATCTAGATTCTTATAATCCAAACAAAACTTTTACAATCTCTAATCCCCCTATGGGATCTTCTGTTGGAATTACAATAATGGGAAAGAAAGATACTGAGAGGGGGGGTGAATCAGATCTTCAAATTTAAACACTTAAAACAAACTGATCCACATTCATACATATATGAATCTAATGTAACATCAAATAGAATTCACACAATGAAATAAATAACTCATAACACAAGAACCTGGTAACCCAAAAACCCAAATAGGTAAAATTGGGGTGGGGATGACACCCACAAAATTCTTCACTACTACAGCAATAAAGTGTGCCTGTTAGGGCTACAAAAATTTATTACAAAATGCAATCTACCTGGTTAAAGGTCTGCTTGGTTAAGAGCTAAAGATCATTACAATCTACCATGTGAAAGGATTTCAACTTACAATAAAGTAAGCACTCTATTAGGATATTTAGAAAGGTCTGCTAGAACCACTCTGTTAAGAGATTTCACCTGATACAATAATTAGAATATTTCAAGTAATGATCCTTCATTATGCACTCAGATGCTGATGATGGATCTCCTCTTTGCAGTACCTTCTGTGATCTCACAATCTGATATGTCTTTAGTTTGTTGTTCACTGTTCTGTCACTCTACTTTGATCTATGATTCTTAACAAAATAACCCTTTGTGCATTTCACTTCAAAATGCAGTCACCACTTCTCTCCACACACACAAAATAGGGTTAAGAAGCAATCTTATATATCTATTCAAGTCTGCTAGTGAGATCTAGATCAATGATCAAGATCTAATACTCATACCTCCAAGGTATTCCAATTAATAATTACAATAGGTCATGCATAGGATAAAATAATTAAATGCATAATTAACTCTATAAGAAAATATTAAATGCGTACATAAGTCAGCCGAAAAAACTTATACAAGTCAGCCTGAACACTTATCCTTGAAGTTTGAATCAATCCAGAAATGTATACAAAAAAATTTCTGCTCGGCACTTAACATCTCTATCGCTCAGCACTAAGTATCCTACTCAGCTTTGCATGATACAACTTGGCAACCTGAATGTTGCTCGGCAATGTTGCTTAGCCTTGGATAGTTTTAGCTCGGCCACAGTGATAGCCAACTAAAACTGCCTAAGTAAATGACTAAGTGTTGGTCACTAATCATCAATAGAACTTAGAGATTAACATCTTGTACTTCAAATTTCATGATTTCTTCTAGGGAGGTAGTTTCTAACTTCCTATCTTGGCAATTTCATTGTGGTGAAAATGTGCTACTTTGGAAGGATTCTTGGTACAGTTTTCTTCCCTTCATTTCTTTGAACTCCTTGTCAGAATAAAGTGACATTTTCATCCTCCATTGGGGGGAGAAGTTGGTAGATTATATCGATCATGTTGAAATTTTTTCTCGTAAGGTCAGTTGGAAAGATCCTTTCACTCTTTTCATATCATTAGTACATGCTCGGGAGTTTAATTCCATTCTTAGACATAGATATGTTTATTTGAGTAAAGACAATGACAAATTATTATGGTGTCCTTCCCAAAATGGTAATTATTCTATTAAAGATGGTTATAAGGATATTTAGCACATGGAGAATCAAAACATAGCACATCAGGAATTTGCCTTCTGTTGGAATATATCAATCCTTCCTAAAGAAAGGGTTTTTTCTTGGCTTTCCATCTAGAATAGAATCCTTACTAGTGATAGATTTGTTAGGTTACAAATAGCCCTACCTTTCAATTGTGTTTTTGTGGTGATTTTTTGGAATCCCTAGATCATCTCTTTGTTCATTGTATCTTTTCATATCAGTGTTGGTCATTTATTATGAATAAGTTGTTTATTTCTTTCCCCCTGCCTCTATCTCTGTGGGATCTTTTTCAATCCTGGCCTATGTTGTTTACTAATTCACTCTTTGCATGTCTATAGATAATTATTCCCTCTACTATTATCTAGTCAAATTGGTGGGAATTTAATAAAATAATATTTATGAAATCCCCTTCCGATCTCTCTTCAGTTCTCAACACTATTGAGAGGCATATTTCTGAGCAAGTTAATTCTTTTGTTTTGGCTCACTCTAATCCAAATGTTATCTTCTCTTCTTGGAATAGTTTGGTGATCTCAACTTGGAAGTTCTTATCTTTTCCCTCATCTCTACTCTTTCCTTATATTAGGAAAATTCATATTGATAGATCATCCATTAAGTGACAACCCCCCGATTCCTCTTTTATCAAGTTAAATTTTGATGGCTCTTTTAGGGGTAATCCAGGTGACTCGGGTATAGGAATTTTCCTGCATAATCATCTGGGGTCAGTATTAGCCCTCAAAGATTCTCCCATTCCTCCATGTACTAATAAAAATGTAGAAGCTCTTTCCCTACTGGACGGTCTGGTTCTTTCAAAAAAACTATTGATCCCTTGTCTCTAGATAGAAGGAGACTCTGCCATTATCATCAATGCTTGTATAAATAGGAAAATTGATAATTAGCATTTGAATTTTATACTTGAGATGGCTTGGAACTTTATTGACTCTTTTTAAAATTTTATCATTTCACACACCTATAGAAAAGGCAATGCTCTTGCTGATGGTTTAACTAATTTGGTTTGTGATAATATACATCTTGGCACATTTGTTTCTCTTTAACAAAATTCTGAGAACTTCTTACAATTATACATAAGGAAGAAATTTAATTTTTTCCTTTATAGTTATGCTTATATGTATGCTGATTTATGTATGTTTAAATATTGGTAACATATATTATTTGTTGCACAAATATAAGTTCATATGTTTATGAACATTTTCATCGAAGATGGGCGTTGATATTGATGACATGTAACTGATTGAATGTTTGACAATGTTAAGTTGAAGATAATGCAAGGCATTAAATCAGTTAATGTATTGTAATGTCATTGATGTCAACTTGATATCATCTATACAGTCATGTACATAATGCCAAAGACTTCAGAGAATCAAAGGAACAAAGTTTATGCTTTCAGAAATATATAAAAGTCAAATATTCACTAAGTGACAAACAACACTGACAGAGTGCACACCGATGGACAAAGAAAAGAAGAACAGTCACAGTGATACCCAAAGAATAGAAGTATAGTATTGCCTGATGAAGAAAAACCACAAGATGCCCGACAAGAAAAGTCAGAAGGTTGCCCGACGAGCTAAAGACAGTGTTGCCCGAAAAGTAAAATTCCAAAGATGCCCGACGGACGGAGATCATGAAGCTAACTAGAGTCTCACCAATGGAACTGTTAGTTGTCACTGATGACTGACTAAAGTGTTGACCAATGGAATAGAGAATTCAAAAAATGACAAAATATTTAGCTGGCAGAGCTAAAAATAGACTTAACTAGTTTTCTACTTTGTTTTATTCGACCAGAGATAAGTGATTGATTTAAAGATGATTTGTATATTTGGTAAGAAGATATCTACGAGACAAATCAAGAGTTATGATTTAAATATAATTGGCTGGATTGTTTTTCATGCCAAGAATCAAGAATCAAGAATCAAGAAATAATGAATATTATGTCTATATAAGAGACAAGCTTAATTCATTTACGAATGGGATTAAGGAGAGTGAATATAAAGAGGATGCTAAAGACAAACTAATGAAGAACAACTTCATGCAGTCCTGATCAAACAAGCTGAAGGAAGAGCTAAGGAATTATGTAGACACCGAAGAACAGTGAGCACAGCATCACAGAGTGAAAGTATGAAGCACAAGGATTAATTGATACATATGTCAGAGAGGTAATGTACTTAAATAGATCTAAAAATCTGCAATTCAAAGTTGCAATATGAACAGGTCATAGTGTTTCAATTTAACCATTGAAGCATCAAATCTCTTAACCAAGAAGAACTTAACAATCTTCTATATATTGAGGTACATCTCAAGGAGTGCCAAAAAGGTTGATTCATGAAAGTAGCATTGGACTTGCCCGATGCCTATTGACAGTCTAAGAAGGAGGTTGATTCACATATGGTAGCAATAGATGCCCAATACTAAGTGACAACATCTATGTATAAAATCCTCTAACAAGGTCACACTTAATAGTGTGTTTGTAACCTTTAATAGGGTTGGCTTCTAACAGGGCTCACTTCAGAAGAGTGAAAATTTGGGGTATCGGTCTCAATGGTTTTTCCCTTAACAGGGTTTCCACGTTAAAAATTCATGTGTTATATGTGTATTATTCATTTCTTTACTGTCTTGCATCTTACATAGCTAACTCTGGATTGATCAGTATACTCTACTTATTTACTGAGTTTTGATAAATAGTTATACTGCTTGTCGGTAATCAAGAAAGAATAAGAATTGACAGAGAAAACTGATAGACAGTTAATCATTAGTAGTATTTCATGGCATGCATCTTGTGGGGACATAATAATCTGAGGTTTATTGATTGGTGGTTAAGTTTGAAGAATAAATTTTTGAGGCCACTGATTCACCCCCCTCTCAATTATTACTAACAATTGGTATCAGAGCTTGTGTGCTTAGAAAGGAAGGTTTCAAGACCTAGGTCAAGATCACAAGATGAACAGATGAGATGTGCCCAAGTTGAAAAAAGATAACTTTGCTTCATGAAAAAGTAGGATAAGACTCTACTTATCAGGTATTGGTAATGATGTTACTCAATTCTTAGATATTGAATATGTGTTTCCCATAGGAGTATTGAAAGTAGATCAATTGAGAGAGAGGCATGAGCACAACTACATGGTCATAGAGCTTTCTTTCTCACTCTTTGATGTTGAATTTGAAGATGTAAAAGATTGTAAAACTACAAAGAAGATGTGGGATAAACTGAATCTTGTACATGGAGGTGATACAAATGTTATGAGAGCCAAGGTAGAAAGCCTTAGAGGGAATTTTGATGATCAGAATGAAAGAAGGAGAAAACATCACACAGTACAGCACAAGAATCAAAGAAGTAGTCAATGCTAGATGAGGAGTTGGAGGTACACTTGAAGAGGAGACAGTGGTAAGTAAAATCTTAAGAACCTTACTGCCTGTATATGCTATTAGAGTTTCTGCCATTCAAGAAATGAGAGCAGTAGCAAACAATATAGTT
>MU221730.1:333022-345412 GCA_018584345.1 Thuja plicata
ACCTAAATGTCACCTTGTTAGAGGATTTATACAAATGACTGTTAGGTCAACCTTGTTAAAGGATTTAACTGATACAATGGTTAGAAAGTAATCAGCAGTTGTGATCTGATACATACAACTTACTTTATAAATTTAGATCCAATTACAGCTCTGATGTTAACTTACTAGATAGCCTACATTGTCATTTCAATCTTTTGATCTGCTTGGAAATCCGTCAAGCAATCACACATGCAACTCTCTGCTTCTGTATTCAGCCTTCTCTGCTAGATCATGTCAATCATTAAATCAACTATGCAATCCTCTTGCATACATACATGTACACTTCCACACTTGCACACTTAGTAGCACACAATGAATAACCCCCTAAGGTTATCATATACCTCTCTGTCTAGGTTAGATAAATCTTTTGCCACTTAATCAAGATCATAGATCTTAGGTTTGGTCAGATCCAACGGATCATCCCATCATTTACATTACATTTACTTCTCCAAAGTAGTCTCTAATTAAATCTTGAAACCATGCATTAATTATGGTTACCCATACATTAAATGACGTGGATCAATATTTATTTAACATTACATATCCCAATAAAATTAACTAAGTCGGCCAGAGATCTCAAATCTCATCATTAATCCAATTACTGTAAGTCGGCCAACATCACTATTTTCACTCAGAAATTTCACTGGTGCTTGGCACTGAACAAATTTTCTCATCACAAACAACTTTTCTCGTCACAAGCAACTTTTCTCAGCACAAGCCAAACTTTGCTCGGTACAAAATAGCCAGAAAAATTGTCTTTGAAAGATAAACAACTAATTACTTTGCCAGAGTGCCAACTGATCAAGTACCCTTTTATTTGCCTTAACTCAACCATTCACTTGGTCTTCTTGTTAAATCTTCTTCATCACCAATAGATATGGTACTCAAATAGATAACAATAGTCTCACCAGTTAAGGTTTGACAGCAATGACAAAATAACAATTTCTTACATTGTCACTTTGCAACAATTACTTCATCATTTTTTTATCTATATTTTTCACCCATTTAAATTCTCCTCTTAAGATATGGTAACATAATAAAAATCAATTAATCAATTTCTTGGCATCAATGACAAAACAACAATTGATCTAACCATTTCTACAATCATGATACTCTACATCACTCGATCTTTATCATCTCCATTAGATATTCAATAGTTAATCAAAAATCTCCCTCTTTGGCATTGATGGCAACCACTATAAAAGTTTTATATAAATTTATGATGGAACCTCTCAAATACATAATTGTACTCCCTCTGAGTTGATATTTTTGTTTCCACTTTGATCTCTAATCTAAATCTCCCTCTTGTATAGATCTTTTGTTTCTGTAACATACATTCTAAATCTCCTTAATGAGTAAATATTATCAATTCATTCTCTTAATATCAATATCTCCCTTAAGGATAAATGTCATTAATTCAGTCTCCTCCCTCTTTGACAACAATGCTAAAAATTCATACTACTGAAAATCTGTTCCAGTAGTGGATTATACCTGACATGTAGTCATAAATCATCACATACAAAAATATTTTCATGACTTTAGGAATCACCTAAAGTATGTCATACTAACATCATTCTCTTTAGTGAACATTGGATAGGGGAAGTACCCCTAATTTACCTCTGATATACTCAAAATCATATTTAGGTAGTAGCTTTGTAAATATATTAGCCAATTGTTCCTTTGAATTCACATATTCCAATTTCACATTCTTCTCTTAAACGTGTTCTCTCAAGTAGTGATACTTGATAGAAATGTGCTTGTTCTTTGAATGCATAACCGGGTTCTTAGATATATTAATAGCACTTGTATTATCACAAAAAATAGTAACTGGATCTATGATCTCTTCTTGCATACCTTCAAATAATTTCTTAATCCATACTATGTTTGCACAATTCATAGCAGCAGCAACATATTCAGCCTCGATAGTAGACTGTGAAATACAACTTTGTTTCTTGCTTAACCATATAACCAATCTTTCACCTAGAAAGAATGTGCCTCCACTACTACTTTTTCTATCATCAACATTTCCAACCCAATCTGCACTAGTGTAGACTTCCAAATCAAAAGTACCTCCCTTTTTGTACAATAAACCAAACTCTTTTGTGCCTTTCAGGTATCTAAAAATTCTTTTTACTGCAGATATATGTGTTTCCTTCATATTAGAATAAAATCTTGAAAAAATTCCAACAACATGTGCTATATCAAGTGTGTTGTGAACAACAAACTGCAATTTATCGATCATGGATAGGTAAAGAGTATTATCAACCTCTTGTGTTTCATCCTCTTTAGATAATTTACATCCAGTAGCCATAGGTGTTCCAACAGGTTTGGAATCTTCCATATGAAAATTTTTAAGAATCTCTTTAATACACTTGGCTTGTGTAATATAGATTCCTCCAGTAACTTGTTGCATTTATAGACCTAGAAAGAACTTAATGTCTCCCATCATTGACATCTCAAAATATTTTTGCATTTCATCAGCAAATCCTAAATGCATTATATTTTGTCATTAGCATATACAAGGAGAAACATGATCTACACCATTGGTTTATGCTACATCGATAGACAGGGCACAACACTACCCGATGCCAAGGTTACCCGATACTGCCAAGATCAAAGAATCCCGACAAACACTATTCAGTGTTACTCGATGACAATAAGGTTAAAGGAACCCGAAGAGTAACAACAGTGCAATCAGACGAAAGAAAAAAAAAAAGGAACCCAACAGATAAAGGGAACCCAATAATCAATTCAACAAAGGAACGCTGATAGACTTTTAGTTCAACCCAACGACCAAGAATCAACAGTCAGTTACATCCCGCAAAAAGTGGATCTGACTTTCCACGTCAGATAAAACATTGAAGCTGTATATATAGCTTCTTGTTTTGTTTTTAAATCCATTATGTGTGGAGGAAGCAATGTATTTATTATTGTTTTAATTAGTTTTACTGATTTAAAATATGAAAACTAAAGATCAAGGTCAAGTTGTAATCCTTGGATCTAAGAGTTAACATTGTAGTGCATGATTCTAAGATAATTCAAATACTTCTATAAATAGATGCTCAATCTATTGTGAACATGTTGTTGTTCAATGATGATTGTAGCCACTAAGAGCATCTAAGGACTAGATAAGAGATTTCATACACAAGAATAGAAAAGGATCAAATCAGTTTCAAGAACAAGAACACAGGCTACCGACAAGCAGAGAAAAGGTATTCATCAATCACTATAGGTGATATTGTTATTATGAGAGCTTTAATGGATCTCTTATCAGCAATTGTAGATTGTATACAGTTAGGTCAAACATATGTACTCATTCTAACAAGTTTGGTACACTTAAGAAATCCTTCAAGAAAGGTGGACCTAACAGTTCTATTGTAAATCTCTTAACCAAGTGCAAACTTAAATCAATGTTTCTAAAGCTCTTAACAGAGTATATCTTAACAGGTCTCCACTTTAATACTTCTAACAGGGTAGATCATCAAAACTGATCAATTGTAAGCCTTTACCGGCTCCCTTCCATTCTATAGATAGTGAAGTTTTGTGGGTGCCATCCACACCGCAGTTTTTACTTCCTAGCAGCAGTTTTCTGTGATATCATATCTTGTGTTATGTCTGTATTACTTTCATGAATGTTTCTATGAATGTTGCAAACAATTAAAGATTATGAATTAATGTTACATGCATAAGAAATAAAAATAGCAATGGTCGATAATACAATAAAGAATGATTGCTAATGATGAATGGTGAAAAGAGTTAAAAGATTTAGAGGTACTCATTCACCCCTCCCCTCTCAGTACTACTTCCCATTAATCCCAACAAATCCTTTACATAAAGTGTCATTTCCTCCAAAAGTAATATCATCAAAAAACATTTAGTAATCAAAACTTTATTATCACTGTCACATTTCAAGTAAACATTAATGTTGTCACTTGTTCTTTGAAATCCTATTTTTATTAGATAAGAGTGCAGTCTCTCATACCATGCTCGGGGTGCTTTTTTCAAACCATATTAAGCTTTATGTAACTTACATACCTTGTTCTTGTTTTTGTTCTCATTAAATCCTTCAGGTTGCTCAATGTATACTTCTCATTCAAGTATCTCATTAAGAAATGCAGACTTAACATCATCGGATATACCTTGAATCCTTTGTAAGTAGCATATGCTAGAAGTATTATAACTCCTTCCAGTCTAGAAGCATGTGCAAAATTCTCTCCATAGTCAACTCCTTCTTGTGTACAACCTTTGCAAACCAATCTATCTTTATTTCTTATAACTTCTCCATGCTCATTCAGTTTATTTCTAAAAATCCATGTAGTACCAATAACATTTTTGTTTTTAGGCCTGGGTACTAATGTCCATGTCTTGTTCTTCTCAATTTGATCATAGTCTTCTTTCACTGCTTTCATCAAATCTTCATTATCTAGTGCCTCCTTAACTTTCTTAGGCTCAAATGTAGATATCAAACATGTGGTGTCTCTTACCTTGCTTCTTGTCATTATTCCAATGTCCTTATTTCCAATAATCTTGCTCAGGGAATGGTGGGCCTTCTCACATATTTTTCCAAAATAGGCTTGGTAGCTCTTAGTTCTTCAATATCAACATTCAGTTATGGAAATCCTTGTTCTTATTCCTCCTCAGTAGGTGCTCTCAATAAGGTATCAGGGGAATCATGTTGTACATATACAAAATTCTCATAATATTCAAGTTCCTTCTTACTATCATCATCATTTCATTCTACAAATTCATCAATTCTTACATTTTCACTTTCTACCATTTTTTTAGTAACCTTGTTCAAACATTTGTAGGCTTTACTCCTTGTAGAATATCCTAAGAATATCCCTTCTTCTCCTTTTGAATCAAACTTTCCTTTTCTAGAATTTTTTAGATTATAGCACTTTCTCCCAAAAAATTTAAAGTAACTAAAATTAGGTTTATGTTCATACCATATTTTATAAGGTGTCTTGTTGGTAGCTTTCTTCATTTGTACTTGGTTCAATGTATAAACAACAGTACTCACAACTTCCCTCCAAAAATTCTATGAAAATCCTTTTTCAATCATCAGTGTCCTAGCACAATCAACAATAGATCTATTTATTCTCTTCTCAATCTCATTCTATTTTGGTTTCCTCGGTGCTAACAATTGTCCCTTAATTCCATTCTCATTAAAAAACAATGTAACTCATCAGAAGTAAACTCACCTCCTTTGTTGAATCTCAGACATTTCAACTGTCTTCCAGTTTCTTTTTCAACTCGGGCCTATACCACTTAAACAATTGAAATGCATTAGATTTTTCTTTTAAAAGCATTACAGACATCATTCTAGAATAATCATCCATAAATAAAATAAAATATATATCTCGATAATAACTTTGAGTCCTTGTGGGTCCACATAAATCAATATGAACTAAATCAAAAATTCCTTGTGTAACATAAGTCTTGCTTGCAAAACTAGATTTAGTCATCTTACCCATCTAACATTCTTTACACATAGCATTCTCTAGTTTTTCTAGTCTTGGTAGCCCTCTTACTCTACTCTTATTACTCATTTTGATTAAGTTTTCAAAATTAACATGACAAATCCTTTTGTGCCATAACCAAACATCTTCAACTTTTGCAAATAGGCAACTATTCATAGAAGTATCAAGTTAAAATAAATTACATTTAGATTATTCTCCAGTAGCAATCATATTATCCTTCTCATCAAATAATTTCACCCTTCCATATTTATATTCCATTCGGTGACCTGTATTGTTTAGGTGTGCAACACTCAACAAATTATACTTTAATCCTTCAACCAAATAAACATCATCATCTTGTGTTATTCAGTAGAATTATAGATCATTTTCCTTTCACATGATATGGAGCATCATTACCAAATCTAACATAACCTCTATCATTATTTTCCAAGTAAATAAACTTAAGTGTGTCATCAGTCATGTGATGTGAACAACCACTCTCTATAATCCATGTTTCATTCTTACTTACTTGTGATATTAGGGCTCTTGGTTCTTCTTCATCAGAATCATTTTTTATAGAAACATAAACAACTTATTTTCCATCATCACTATCAAAATAATTATCATCACTCAATCCTTCATTAGAAATATGAAAATATTTCTTACCTTTGGTTTTGTAGTCTCTGTATCTCCTAAATTTTTTTTCTCTTTTGTCCTAATCTCTGTTATCTTTGTTTTCTTCCTTATCTTCCTCTAGACAGTTAGATGCAAAGTGAACAACTTTATCATAATTAAAATATTTCAAGGGTAACTTACCTCGATATTTTCCTTTGCCTCTTTATAGCCTTCTAGCTAACAAAGCTTCAAATTCTCTTTCATTTTCATCACATTCAGTAAATAACTCTTTGTAAGGAAACTCAGGGGCGGAAACAGCTTCCTACACTAATCTCTAAAGGAAAGTATTGTGCAAATTCCTTTAAATCCTTACAATTTTAGATTCGTTAACTACTTTAACAAAGATATTGCAACCATATACCATGCATACATAAAATAGAGAATGACACAATGATTTACCCTGGGGAAAACCTTTCGGTAAAAAACCCCGGCACTCCAAAACTTGCACAATGTATTATCTTCAACACAACGGTTACAACACACTTGCAATGCAAGTTCTTTCAAGAGACAATCAACACACACAAAAAAATCTAGTAGCACCAAATTATACCAACAATACACTCTTTTCGTATCCTTTCCTGTAACCCTTAAAAATGCTTATATCATTGCACTTTCCTTTTTAGGGCAACTCCCAAAGATACCCGTATTAGGGTTTTACGGTTGGGATCAAGGATTGGAAAAGTGTATAGTACTCAACTTTATCGGTTGCCACATGTCATTGCATGTCTTCACCTATCATTGAAATCTCCTAGAAATAGCTCTTACATGTCATAGGAATCCGTCATAACTATTTCAGCCATGATCTCCTTACACACAATTTAAGATGCCGACACATCAAGTGGAGTGACACATCAACATGCCAACTAGACATGTACACCCACACTTAATTACATTATTTGCAAGAAATACATTTTACAAAACAAATAATAAGAATAGGAATTATCCAAGGTTGAGACACCTTATTCCTAACACTCTTCAAGACCTTCAGTGCAAATATAAAATTTGTCACTAGCACTGCTCAAATATCCATCTCTAGCAATAGATTCCCTAGCTTTTCTAATCTTTAAAGTAGACTTAAATACAGATTCAATCTTAGAAGTAGCAGGAAAAATATTTTAAAAATCATTTAACTCAAATGCAGTTAACTTACCAATAGCAGCATCCAACGAAACATTCATCTGGGGTATAGATCGTAGCTCTTGTATAGTAGACACATGAATAGAATAACTCGGTAGTAGGGTTCTCAATATTTTTCTTGTAACATCATCCTCTGTTATGATCCCACCAACTCCTCTAATAGGATTAATAGTCTCCTTAAGTCTTGTACCATACTGTATTATGCTCTCTCCTTCCTTCATCCTCATAGAGTCAAATTTTCCTCTCAAGATTTCTAATTTAGCCTTATGAACATGTTGATCTCCACCATAGGTCAAAATAAGATTATTCCACATTTGTTTCAAAGTAGTGCAACCATCAAGTTCATCATGTTCCTGGTCTGTAAGTGTAGAAGAAATCTCAATCATGACTTGTGTGTGTTCATATTTCTATCTTTTCTCATTGATAGTCATAGGTGCAGTAGTCGGTGCTACATATTCATTATCAATAAAGTGAAGTCCATATACTCATACTCCAGACACATGCAATCTCATTCTTCTTTTCCATGTAGAGAAATGATCCCTATTTAGCTTTGGTTCTTCCCTCTTATACATCTTTAGATCTTGATTCAATTCCTTTTAAACTTATCACTTCAGAGTAACTTAGCTCTGATACCAATTTTTGGTACCATAGAGAGGGTGGTGAATCAGAGAAATCAAAACTTAAACACTTCAAACTAAACTCACTGATTCACTCAGTAATACTGAATACAATAAATAACCAATTCACCAAATAACTCAATATCATAAGAAGAATTACATCTCATATATTTAAATCAATCATTTAAACTTAGCAACATCAGATTAACTCGTATAACTCCAGATTTAACTAAGTTGACACCAGATTTAATTTGGATGACACCAAATTTAACGAGGAAACCCAATTTGGGAAAACCCTCTTTGGGAATTTTAACCCACAATAAAAATGTACACTTTTGAAGTACGCTTGATTAATAACTTATCATGTTAAAGATTACAAACACATTTGCTAAATGTGAAGGGGATTTACCTCAGATCTGTTAAGATCTTCACCCTATTAGGAATGGCCTTGTTAGAGGTCTTTAAACACTCTTTTGGAATTTCACCTAAGTCTAGGTTTTATAAATAGGACTATTAAATCGACTCGGTTAAGGGATTTCTCTGTTACAAATATTAATAAGCAATAATAAACTTTGATATGTAAATATAGAAACTACCTGGTGCAAGAGCACCTTAAGGTCTTAGTGAAGATCTTTGAAAATTTTGGCTTGTAGGTGGTTCTAGCCAACCACCAAGGAGAAATAAGGACTAAGAAAAAGTCCCAAATTTGTGTGGAGTGTTTTCTTAGGTAAGAGTCTTTATGGTTTTGTGTGTGGTTTAGTCCAATGGGGTCTAGGCTCATTGTTTACTTAAGACCTAGGAAAGTCAAAGTAGTTCAAACATTTACCAAGACTCCAAAATGGAGTGGTAGATGTAATTTTGGTGTTTTTGAGTGTTTTAGGATCCAATGGAGTGATTTTGGATCGATTTGTGCAAGTTAGGATAGTAGAATGTCACAATTGTAAAAGTTGTAAAAGTTGCTCATGACAACTTTACGATTTTGCAAAGTTATCATGACAACATTTCCTAGAATGTTGGAAAGAGATTTAATGGGGTCTTAAACCTGATGTAAGGGTCTGAGCACATGGAACTAGACTACTTAAGACCAAGAAAACCCTAATTTTGTAGTTCAACACCATATTGTACAGATTGAGTTTGAAGAGAGCAAGAATTTGGACTGTACTGAGTTACAGAGCCTTCATCCACACTTTAATGGATTGAATGGTGGATTTTTCTATTGTATTTGTGTAAAGGAGTTCATTTAATTAATATGTGTGGTGGTAGTTTAGAAAATTTGTACTTTCTTTTATTATTTTGTAAATTCTTTATTTTTTACTGTGTCATTGTCCAGTCCAGAGACATTTATGTAAATATGGCCTTTTCTTGAATTATCATGATTGGAACATTATGGCCACTTGTAAAAAAGAAAGGAAATTTGTAAATAGTGTAAATATGGATTTTTGAGTCCTTGTGTGTAGGTTAGCTAATTTTACAAGCAGACCCTAGGCGAGTACAGAGATATTTGGCTAGGGATTTGCACAGTTGCAGAGGCAAGAGGACTTGCTAAATGGATTGGTTTGTGCCAATCTTGGGGTGGTGGATGTAGGGGAATGTATCATGGAAATGTGGTTGAGAGGAGAGTTTCTTAGGAGTTCAGGTGAGCACATTGGGATTTAAAATAAGATAGACTATCATACATGCCCTATAAAACCTTAAAAATAGGGGTTTGCTAAAAGTCCAGTGTACGGACACTTTGGGGACTTAAAACCTAGAAAATATTGAAGATTAGGGTGAAAATATAAAGGAGCCACATTCTATTTTGTGGTTTTCTAAGGATAATTCAGAGGAAATCCAAGTTTTCATATTCTAGGAGGCCTAATTGGGCTAAAAAGGCTACAAGGCCTAAAAACTAGGAACTTATGAACTCGATGGAAGAACTTTGCAATAATCCAATAGAATGGATAAAGATTAAAGGAAATTGAAAGGGGAATAGTAGGAACACCTATTTCCATAGAAAATAATAGATTGGGAGCATAGGTACTTGAATTGATCCTATGGATGCACAGTTGAGTAGAGAAGGAATGAGGAGAGTTTGAAATTGGTGGAGAGATCTAGGTGGAGAAGAGGGACCATAGGAGTGTCCCCTAGTTAGGGTAGAGATAAGTACCCTAGTAAGGTCTTAGGAAAGGCCTTCAGAAAAGAAATATAGCTCTTGTGAATTAGATCTCCCTATAAAAGTGGTATTAGAGCCATTGAAAGGCTTGGGAAGTAAGTGTGCATGCTAGAGGAGAATGGGTGAATTGGTGAGAGCACCATGGTGACCAATGAAGAATTGGTAAGAGATTTGTCTGAAAAAAAAAAAAAAAAGAACAAACAACTAGAAGAAGCTATTGAGGAGATGAAGTGCAAATTGGCAGAAGTTGCATAAACTACAAGTAAAGTGAAAGAAGAGTTAAAAGAGGATAAGGATAAAGGGAAGAATAAGATTGAAGAGAATATGGAACCAGAACCAGACCCTCCACTACCTGAGGAACCTTCATTCAAAGCCCTTAAAGCACTAAGTGGTAAATCATTATAATGTATCCATGTATTCGCTAGCCGAATGGATGCATAATTGGTGATGGAATGGGTTGAAGGCATGGAGAATAACTTTGAATGTGATGGGATTATAGAGGCACAAAAGGTGAAGATAGCTAAATCAAGATTGAGAGGACAAGCATTAACTTGGTGGAAGTTATTACAAGAGGAAGGAGAAAGAGAAGGGTAGAAGCCAATAGTCAATTGGAAGGCTATGGTGGGTAAGGTAAAATGAAATTACCTATCAGAGGATTATGACAGCCAACTACATAAAAAGAGATAGAATCTTAGACAAAAGGATCTAGATGGGGCAGCCTACACTGAAGAATTTCAAAAATTATGCCTTAGGTCCAGAGTGTAAGAGATAGAAAGCATCAAGGTAGCTAGATACCTAAATGGACTTAGGTGGAACATTCAAGAGGATCTAAGCCTCTTTACCTTAACTTCTATCCATGGTTGTTTTCAAATGGCCCTTAAGGTGGAAGGAAAACTTAGAAAGAAACAAGATTCAAGCTCTAGGGGTAGAGGAAGAGGTGGAGACTATAGAGGAGGATAGAGAGGAGGTTCTAGTGGAAGGAGAAATGACACCAGAGGCCAAGGAGGCTCTAATCTCATTGAGCATACAAATGAGTCAAATAATAGAGGAGGATATGGTAGAGGAAGAAGTTTTCATAGTGGTGGAAGAGGTATATATGGTGGATTTGGAAGAATCTCACATTTTGCTTCAATGAAATGTTAATCTCTAAGTTCTGTTGATGATTAGTGACCAACACTTAGTCATTCACTTAGGCAGTTTTAGATGGATATCACTGTGGCCGAGCTAAAACTATTCAAGACCGAGCAACATTGCTGAGCAGTTTTCAGGTTGCCGAGTTGTATCATGCCGAGCCAAGTAGGATACTTAGTGTCGAGCGACAGAGATGTTAAGTGTCGAGCAGAACAGTTTTTGTATACATGTCTAGAATGATTCAAACTTTGAGGATAAGTGTTCAGGCCAACTTGTATAATATTTTTGGGCCGACTTATGTACGCACTTAATATTTTCCTACGGAGTCAGTTATGCATTTAATTGTTTTATCCTATGCATGATCTATTGTAATCATTAATTGTAATACCTTGGAGGTATGGGTATTAGATCTTGATCGTTGATTTAGATCTCTCTATCAGACTTGAATAGATATATAAGACTGCTTCTAAACCCTATTTTGTAATTGTGTGTGAAGAGAAGTGGTGACTACATTTTGAAGTGAAATACACATTGGGTTATTTTGTTAAGAAGCAGAGTGAAAGCACAGTGAACAACAGAGTAAATACATATCATATTGTGAGATCACAGAAGGTATTAGAAAGAGGATATCTGTCATCAGCATCTAAGTGCATAATGAAGGATCATTACTTGAAACATTCTAATCATTGTATCAGATGAAAATCTATTAACAGAATCGTTCTAGCAGACCTTTCTAAATCTCCTAACAGAGTGCTTACTTTATTGTGAGTTGAAATCCTTTCATAGGGTAGATTGTAATGATCTTTAGCTCTTAACCAGGTAGACCTTTAACAGGGTAGATTGCATTTTGTAATCAACTTTTGTAGCCCTAACAGACACACTTTATTACTGCAGTAGTGGAGAATTTTGTGGGTGTCGTCCCCACCCCAATTTTACCTATTTGGGTTTCTGGGTTACCAAGTTCTTGTGTTATGAATTATTTATTTCATTGTGTGGATGCTATTTGATATTACATTAGATTCATATATGTATGAATTTGGATCAATTTATTTTAAGTGTTTAAATTTCAAGATCTAATTCACCCCCCCCCCCTCTCAGTATCTTGCTTTCCCATTATTGTATTTCCAACAATTGGTATCAGAGCTTAGTTCTCTAGAAATTTATAATCAGCTTGAGGATA
>MU221730.1:345462-372247 GCA_018584345.1 Thuja plicata
ATCTTGCTTTCCCATTATTGTATTTCCAACAATTGGTATCAGAGCTTAGTTCTCTAGAAATTTATAATCAGCTTGAGGATACAGATCTTGAGATGGAGATCTACAAGATGGGTAAAGTCATTGAGAATCAAAAGATTGATATTCAGCTCGCACTGCAATAGCTTGAGACAGCAAGATAGGAATTAAAGAAGTCCTTGATAGCAAGGAAAGATTTGGCCAAACAAATGAATGACACTCATTATCAGGAAGAGGATACCACAAATCTATTTTAGAATGGAGATTCTACTGAGAGTGATGTAGCAATAGCAGATCTACTGGAAAAGAATAGTGCACTATGTGAAGAAGTCAGAAACTTGAAAAAGGAACAAGAAGCCCAATCAATAAAAATGTGTGAATTTAATGAACAGAAAAACAAAGCCGAAGATGACAAGGATATGGAAGAAGAAGACAAAAGAGTGATGACTATCAGACTTGATGAAAGAACACATGATGTACAAACAATGACAGTCAATCAAGTTGATATGGCAAATCAATTACTACTTGTGAATATGGAGATCAGTAGGAAAGACTTGGAGATTCTAAATCTTAGATCTGAGAATAGTCAATTGAAATATGAATTGAGATCTGAGAAAGAACTTAAAAATAGAGTGAATGATCCCAATGTAGCTCTGAGCTACTTTGAACAACTAGTGGAAGCATCAAGAAGACCTAAAGATTCTTCTAGATTAGGTCACACTGAACAACATACAACCACTGAAGAAGGAGAAACATCTAACATAGGTGAAAGAAGGTATGCAAAGCCAAGAAACAACAAACCTGTTTGCCACCACCGTGGGAAACCAGTTCATACAGTAAACATTTGTTGAAGCAAGAATGGTAAGTCCAATCCTAAAACTAACTTTAATGGTTACTGCTTTAACTGTAATAAGTTTGGACATCAAGCACGTGAATATCAGACAAAGGCAAGAAATGCACCTTCCACACCTAGACTCAATGGTAATTGCTATAACTATCAGAGATATGGTCATAGAGCACAAGATTGCAGATCTAAAGGTAAATAACAATGGACATCAAAGGCACAAGAGAAATCACCAAGAAAAGGCAATACTTACAAGTGGGACTACAACACATGGAATAGTTGTCATTACTGTGGTGAGTATGGACATGTTCCAGAAAACTGCATAAGGACACATTTCAAAGGTAATTCTAAGAGTTGGATGAATGGAAGCCTAGTTTGTCACAGCTATCTGAAAATTGGTCATACAAGGAAAGATTGTAAGACTAGGGTACCTGCTCCTACTGTTGAGTAGATTAGAGCACAGATGAACTAGACATGGGTTAAGAAGTCTGAACCATACAACAGTGAAGCTAGTACAGTCGAGGTCACCTAATCCAATGGATCAGGTGATCACATCATCTCCAACTAAGCAATAGAGGTATGTAAGGAACTGCATCTAAAAATATTATCTTACATCAGTTCCTAACATGAAATGTAGCAAAGTCCATATTTGCATATGTTAAGATGCACCATGACACATTTTGAAGACAAATGTCAAGAAGAACTAATTGCACTATAGGTGTGGAGCACCAGTCGTGGACACTAAGGCTGAGTTCTTTAGTGTGTGTCGAGTTTGTTGGCCGAGTAAGTTCTCTGATGGCCAAGTTTAGTAAGCCGAGTGGGATGTAAGTTGTGTTAGAAATCTGAGGACAGTTGGCTTGCACTAACTCAACGGGCAGAACATTCATTTCTTACCTACCTTGACCTTTCGAGTCTATAAAGGATGAATAGTTTATTCTTCATTTTTACCTTGCAATTTTCACTGTTTACAGAGCGATTGAAGAAATTGCAGAATTAATCTTAACGAAGTTAGCATCAAAGATTTCATCAGCGTGTCGTTGGCAATTCTAAAGTGAACAGTAAAAAGTACTACTTGCCAAGGTACTCTGTTCTTCATTTTTTTGAACCCTAAATTCAAGATTATGGCTGCAAGCTCTTCCACACCAGTTAAAAGTATGGAGGGAGAACAAGAGAAAATTTAGTTAGTACAGAGTGATGAATGTGCACCTCTCAACTTTTGAGCCGTTCCTGAAAGTGAAATTCAGAGTGATTTGACCAGAGCTCTCTCATCCATTCCACCCAAGGTACTTGTGATCCACAATGTTAGATCATGTTATATGGTTAAAATTGGTGAAGTGGGTGATAGTGAATTAAGAAAATCCTACAGCAAACTATGTGTCGATGGAGTTCTGAAGGGAGAATTCAAACATTTAGTAGACAAAGGGTTAACTCGTGCCCTAGATTTTCCACAAGGTTTCAAAGATGAATGGATTAAGGTTATTCTTAGCTGAGTTCATGATATGTGTATATGGTTGGATAACGGACCAGTCAAGATAACTAAGAACATGATTCGTCGAATGACTGGATATCCTGTAGTGAATGAAAAATAAAAAAATGAGAGATAACAACAAAGAGGAAATTACACTGAACACTGGAGCCATATGGAACAATAGAGGTATGACTATCTCTACAATTAAAGACCTAGAACTTGATTTTGGAGTAAGAGTAATCACACATAAGTTCTATCAGTCGAGTAGACTGGATAGTATTCCTTGTACAGTCGTTGACCAGGCATGGAAGATTGTCAAGAAGAATCATACATATGATCTTGCTGAGCTACAATAGACACAACTAGCTGAGAGCCTAGCATCAATCAAAAAGGCTAAGAGCTCATCATGTAAGTTTGGTTCCTTACTAGTCTGTATATTTTTCTACATTCAGGATACCTTTCCTACATTAGGAGATATTGTTTGGAAAAAGGATAGACCCATTACAGTTCAAATAAGTGAATGTATTGAGAAACTAGGAAGTAATTTCAATAGCATTATGGGGAGCTACTTTGCAGGATTTAAAAAGAGAATGAGATCAAGAAATAGGATTCCTAGATCACTAGTGGAGAAGCACTATGAAGAAATTTGTTTTCTAGTTAATACGGATAACACATTTATCCAGGCTGTGACACCTAGGGTAGCATGTTTAGAACCATTTTCCTATGAAATTAACATTGATGAAGCATCAGCAGCCATCATTGCACTCCTAGCCAAGGCAATTAATACTATAGTAGAAAGATTTGGTAATTTTGATGAAGCTAAAGTAAAAATTTCAAGAAACTTAAAGGAGGGAACCATGGAAAGGAAAAGGAAGAAGATTGTGAAAAATATAAAGAAAATGGCTAGTTTGGGAAGTGATGAAGAACCTGAGGATGCACCTTCAGGTATATCCACTGGAAAAGGAGAAGATATGTCTATAGAAGAGGAAGTTAGTGCATCTAAGGAGATCACTAAGAAAGCTAAGGGTAAGAAACCATCAATTGTCATAGTAACCAAGCCAAGCAAAGATAAATCTAAGGTTACACCTCCTGTTGCTAATGGTCTGAGGACTAGAGCATCTATTGTTACTTCTCCAGCAGTACAAACAAAAGTTTATGGAAAGAGGAAGGTTAGAGAAAGTAGTTCTGGAAAGGAAGCTAAAATTGCTCCTAAGGCTGAGCCGAGTAAACTAGCAAAGAGACTAAGGAGGAGCCTACAATTGGGGATAGATAGTGATGATGAAAAGACTAATATTGATGAACCCAGTGACATACCTATAGTAGAATTCAAGAAACCAGCTAATATTGATGAGGTATGTGACAATTTGAGAAACTCAGCAGGGTTAGCTACTTTCAAATTTATTAAGTATGAGAAACTAAGTATTGGAGATAAGCATAAAATTTAGGAAGCACTTTTAGATATGATGAGTAATTTCAAGTTAACTCCTACAGAGATAGGAAACCATGTGCTGAATGAATTGTATGAGTTTCTATCAAGTAGATGGGAATTTGCACTTACTACAGAGAGACAGATTGGGGAAGGTACTTTAGCCAAGGTAATACCTGAGTTGAATTCAAAACAAAGAGAAAAATTTATTGAATAATATAAGAATATGTTTGTTCCTAAACTTAGAGCTTATGCTATTTTGAAAAATGATATTAAAGGATTAGTATAGAAAAGTAAAAGGATTTGGAAGGAAATCTTTGGACTGATAGTTCCAAAAGACAATAAATATATTGAAGGGACATCTGATCAAAAGGATAAAGAAGTTGAGATCACCCCTGAGCCACAGATGACTTAAGATCAAATTGCTACAAAATAGGACAAGACTAAATATGCATTAGACTCCAAAAATTCTATTGATCTGACTTCAGACAGTATGATGGACTTCATAATTGATGATTCCAGCAATCTGAATGCCGAGGAACAGGATATACCAAGTGTTACAAACATTGATTCTCTTATTAAGGCAAATAAGACTGAAGGAGGATAGACCATTGGATCTGAAGAGAAAATTGATGAGATAATTGAAGTAATCAATGATCAGATAGGTGAAGATAAATAGAAAACAGATGCACAAGAGGTAACTTCACAAAATCCACCTATATTAGAGGTTGTCAAAATAGTTTTAGATAGTGGTATAGTGGTAAAGGATGATGTTGACAAGCCTAAGTAACAAGAGGCAGTGCAAGTGTTGGTTGATCTACCAAACTCTACATCATCCACTCCCATAGGTCCTAAAACTGGAAGTATTCCTAATCCATAGGAAATCCTGACAGAATTGAAAGAGGCAATGGACATTGATACTGTCATAGGAAAAGGTATTATGCAGCCAAGCATCAATTCACCAGAGTTGAAGAGAAGGAAAGTTCTGAAGAAGAAGTCTCAAATTCTAGATGTCACATTAGATGAGGTAATTATGATTCCACAAGGGAATCCCCATGAATTATCTTTTGAACAAATAGGGACTCTTCAGGATTTACTTAAGAGGAAGAAGAGACAGGAAGAGATGAAAATAGAACAGAAGCAAAAGCAAGTGTTGCATGACATCAAGGATATATTTGCAAAAGCTTTTGACTTAGAAGATGAAATGCCCCAAGCTCCAATTATTGATCAGTTAGTTCACATTGTATAGAAGGTAATTGATGATGATATTAATAGTAATGAAAAACTTCTACAATGGTTTGAGAGGAGATTCAAGAGCAAAGTTCTGGAGAAAATCTCAGAAGAGATTGCAACAAAATAGGTTGAACTTTCTACTCTTGTAGAAATTTTGGAGAAAGTTACAACAAATTTTTATTCTTTGTACAGGAAGCTATGTGATGTTGAATTCTTCACAAAGGATAATCTACAGCTTGTTGAGAAGCTACAGTTAGATTTGAGATCAACTAGCAATACTTTGGGTAGGGATACTACATCTAGTTCTTTACATTTTACTAAGTTGATCAATGCACAACGGAGAATAGCTGATCTTATGGATGAAGATGGTCGAATCAGGGACAAATTGATAACTATTTAGACAAGCTTGTTGCCTCACTTGGAGGTAATACAGAAGGAACTTTCAATTGCAAGAGAGTTATCACAGAGAAATGCAAATCTCTCAATTGCAGAAAGTTTAGTTAGTCTAGCTGCCGAGCTAGAAATAAAATTGGAAGTTATGAAGGTTGCTAAGGAAATTTGGGACGCTACATTTGCATCCACCCCACAGCTTCATAAACAATTTTTGGATAAGTAAAACTTAACTCCACCTGCAATCAGTGACAAAAATAAGGGGGAAGTTGGTAAGGATACAGTATGATACATCAGTACAAAACAGGTATGTTTGTATATATATTTTGAAGGCATGTATTTTATGAAACTTTTTGTATGTATAATGTTGAGTATATTCCTAGGGGGAGTACTTAGTATACTTAGGCAACATTTTGATGGAATGAAATGAAGGAATGATAAGTTTTCTTTTGCCACTAATATCAAAGGTGGAGATTGTTAATCTCTAAGTTCTATTAATGATTAGTGACCAACACTTAGTCATTCACTTAGGTAGTTTTAGATGGCTATCACTGTGGCCAAGCTAAAACTATTCAAGGCTGAGCAACATTGTCGAGCAGTATTCAGGTTGTTGAGTTGTATCATGTCAAGCTGAGTAGGATACTTAGTGCCAAGCGATAGAGATGTTAAGTGCTGAGCAGAATAGTTTTTGTATACATGTCTGGAATGATTCAAACTTTGAGGATAAGTGTTCAGGCTGACTTGTATAAGATTTTTGGGCCAACTTATGTACGCATTTAATATTTTCATACGGAATCAGCTATGCATTTAATTGTTTTATCCTATGTATGATCTATTGTAATCATTAATTGTAATACCTTAGAGGTATGGGTATTAGATCTTGATCATTGATTTAGATCTCGCTATCAGACTTGAATAGATATATAAGACTGCTTCTAAACCCTATTTTGTAAGTGTGTGTGAAGAGAAGTGGTGACTTCATTTTAAAGTGAAATACACAGAGGGTTATTTTGTTAAGAAGCACAGTGAAAGCACAGTGAACAGCAGAGTAAAGACATATCAGATTGTGAGATCATAGAAGGTACTGGAAAGAGGAGATTTGTCATCAGCATCTTGAGTGCATAATGAAGGATCATTACTTGAAACATTCTAATCATTGTATCAGGTGAAAATATCTTAACAGAGTGGTTCTAGTAGACCTTTCTAAATCTCCTAACAAAGTGCTTACTTTATTGTAAGTTGAAATCCTTTCACAGGGTAGATTGTAATGATCTTTAGCTCTTAACTGGGTAGACCTTTAACAGGGTAGATTGCATTTTGTAATCAAATTTTGTAGCCCTAACAGGCACACTTTATTACTACAGTAGTGGAGAATTTTGTGGGTGTCATCCCCACCCTAGTTTTACCTATTTGGGTTTCTGGGTTACCAATTTCTTGTGTTATGAGTTATTTATTTCATTGTGTGGATTCTATTTGATATTACATTAGATTCATATATGTATGAATGTGGATCAGTTTGTTTTAAGTGTTTAAATTTGAAGATCTGATTTAGCCCCCCCCCCCCCCTCAGTATCTTGTTTTCCCATTATTGTATTTCCAACATGAAATGTTATAACTATGGATAGTTGGGTCACCCTACCTATAGGTGTTCGAATAAGCTATAATCTTCACAAGGAGAAAAGAAAACTACATATGTGCAAGAAGAAGATAGTACTAAACACTCTTAGGTAAGTCTTGATTCAAAGAAGGGAGAGAACTTAATGCTTGGAAGAATCTTGATCATAGAACCTAAAAAAGAAGAACACAAAGAAAGGAGAGCACTCTTTAGGGTGAAGTGCAAGATTCATGACAGAGTGTGTAGATTCATCATAGACTCAGGGACAATAGATAATGTGATCTAAGAGGAGGTAGTGTAGAAGTTGAGATGGAGCAAGATACCTCATGCTAACCCCTATAAATTAACTTGGGTGAAAAAGGGGAAAAACATATTGGTAAATGAACAAGTATGGGTTGAATTCACCAGAGGGAAGTATCAGGACAAGATACTTTGTGAAGTGTTACCAATGGATGTTTTCCATTTGTTGCTTAGAAGACCATGGCAGTATGATAAAGAAGCAGTCCACCATGGCAAGGAGAACAAGTACTAATTCAAGAAGAATGTAGTCACTTATAAGATTCAGTCCTTGATAGAGGAGGATATAGTGGAAAGGAAGGACACCAATACACTCTCAATGAGTGGAAAAGAATTCTTAAAAGATATGAAGGAAAAGGAAGGAATTGGTTATGTTATCTTGGTAAAACCAAAGGAGGAAGAGGCACCCAAATAGACACCTATGCCTGCAGAAGTGAGATAGTTGTTGGATCAGTTCAAGGACATCATATGTGATGGGACACCAACTACACTACCTCTACAAAGAGAAATCAGTCATCAAATTAATTTTGTGCCAGGGACATCATTGCCAAACAAATTTGCTTACAAGATGACACCAAAGAAGAACAAGGAGATTTCAAGGCAAGTTCAAGAGCTTTTGGATCAGATTCTGATAAGACAGAGCATTAGCCCATGTGTTGTTCCAGTGGTATTGGATCCTAAAAAGAGAGGTAAGTGGAGAATGTGTACTGATTCTAGGGCAATAAATAGGATGAAATTAGGTATAGATTTCCTATTCCTAGAATAGAAGACTTGATGGATTGTCTTGGGGGTGCTAAGTACTTTTCAAAAATAGACCTTAAAAGTGGATATTATCAGATTAGGATGAAAGAGGGGGATGAGTGGAAATCTACCTTTAAAACCATAGAGGGGCTCTATGAGTGGTTATTAATGTCATTTGGGCTTACAAATGCACCCAGTACTTTTATGAGGGTCATGAACAAAGTCTTGAAGGATTACATAGGGGTATTTGTAGTAGTCTACTTAGATGATATCCTCGTCTTTAGAAAAAAAAAAAAGAGCATATGAAACACCTAGACATTGTGTTGAAGAAACTCCAACAGGAGAAGTTAACCATAAACCTTAAGAAAAGTGAATTCATGAAACAAGAACTTGTCTATTTAGGATTTGTAGTTTCCCAAGGTGACCTAAAGATGGATAAAAGTAAGGTTGAAGCAATCTTAAGTTGGCCTAATCCAAAAATAGGTACAGAAGTGAGAATCTTCCATGGTTTGGCTTAGTTTTATGGGAAGTTTGTGAGGAGATTCAGTGAAATTTGTGCACCTATCCTAGATACCATAAAGGGTGGAGTCAAGAAAAAGTTCATATGGACCAAGGAAGCCAATGAAGAGTTTGAAAGGTTGAAGAAAGAAGTGGCTACCCAACCTATACTGGTTTTGCCAAGTTTTGAGAAATTGTTCATTGTAGAATGTGATGCCAGCAATATAGCACTGGGTACATGAAGTCATTATATTTTTCCATTAGTATACACAAGGAAAAACATGTTCTGCACCATTGGTTTACACTACACCAAAAGACATGGCACAACACTACCCGACGCCAAGGTTACCCGACAAACACTATTCAGTGTTATCCAATGACAAAAAGGTAAATGGAACTCGACGAGTAACAACAGTGCAACTCGAAGAAACAACACAGAGAGGAACCTGACGATCAGTTCAAACAAAGGAACGCCGACAAAAATTTAGTTCAACCCGACGACCAAGAACCAACAGTCAGTAAAATTCTGCAAAAAGTGGATCTGACTTTCCACGTCAAATAAATCACTGAAGTTGTATTTATAGCTTCTTGATTTTCTTTTAAATCCATTATGTGCAGAGGAAGAAATGTATTTAGTATTGTTTTAATTATTTTTACTAATTTAAAACATGCAAACTAAAGATCAAGGTCAAGTTGTAAACCTTGGATCTAAGATTTAACATTGTAATGTGTGATTCAAAGATAGGTCAAATACTTGTATAAATAGATGCTCAATATATTGAGAATAGTTGTTCAATGAAGATTGTAGCCACAGAGAGAATCTAGAGACTAGACAAGAGAATTCATGCAGAAGAAAAGAAAAGAATCAAATCAG
The DNA here is from genome assembly GCA_018584345.1 of Thuja plicata. NCBI lineage: Eukaryota > Viridiplantae > Streptophyta > Pinopsida > Cupressales > Cupressaceae > Thuja > Thuja plicata. The sequence continues at coordinate 354,864 of MU221730.1, forward strand.
TTTCAAGAACAAGAACACAGGCTACTGACAAGCAGAGAAAGGTATTAATCAGTCACTTAAAGTGATATTATTATTATGAGAGCTTTAATGGATCTGTAATCAGCAATTGTAGATTGCATACAATCAAGTATGTACTCATTCTAACAAGTGTAGTACACATAAGAAATCCTTTCAAGAAAGGTGGACTTAACAGTCCTATTGTAAATCTCTTAAACGAGTGCACACTTAAATCAGTGTTGCTAAAGCTCTTAATAGAGTAGATCTTAACCGGTCTCCACCTTAATACTCCTAACAGGGTAGATCATCAGAAGTGAATAATTGTAAGCCTTTACTGGCTCCCTTCCATTCTGCAGATAGTGAAGTTTTGTGGGTGCCATCCCCACCACAGTTTTTACTTCCTAACAGGAGTTTTCTAAGACATCATATCTTGTGTTATGTGTTTATTACTTTCATTAATGTTTCTATTAATGTTACAAACTATTAAAGATTATGAATCAATACTACATGCATAAGAAAGAACAATAGTAATGGTCGGTAATGTAGTAATGAATGATTACTAATGATGAATGGTGAAAAGAGTTAAAAGTTTTAGAGGTACTGATTCACCCCTCCCCTATTAGTACTACTTCCCATTAATCCCAAAAATTGGTATCAGAGCTAAGTCTCTTCAAGGAATAGCTTAAAGGCTTAAGAGCATAGATCATACAATGGAGAAGTACAAACTTGATAAGAATATTGAGAATAAAGAGCTTGAGATACAGATGTTCTATGAATAGTATAAAGAAGCTAGAATCAAGATGAGAGAGCTGCTAGATGAAAGGAAAGGTATGGAAACCCGGAGCAATGAAAAGGATTATCAAGAAGAAGAGATTCCAAATTTTTTTGAATCTTCAGGATCCAATGCAAGTAATACATCAGACACATCAGAAGAGAATGTCACAAATCTAAAGGAGATCAATCAACATCTAACATAGAAAATAAAGATGCTGCAAATTGGTCAAGAGACCCAAATGGTGAGAATGATTGATGTGATGAGTTATGCTAGACAAGATGAAATAGAAAGAACACTAGCCACTGATGACAGGAGGAAGATTACAGAGAAACTACAAGAAAAGGAGTTGGAAATTCAAAGACATGTTGAGCATCACCATGAGCTCACAAATAAAATTATTCTTATGAGTCAAGAAGCAAACAAATTGAATGTTGAACTCATTGAAAGAATACAGATTATCAGTGAGCTAAGAGAAGAAAATGAAAAACTAAAGCATGACGTTAGAATTCAGCAACAACATAATGAAGTTATCAAAAAGGTTGAAGAGAGCAATAAAAGAAAGGATGATTTTCTTGAAGAACAACGAAGAGTCAACAACAACAACGGTTTAGGATTTACCCAAAAATGGAGAATCATCAAATCAAGGCAATCCAAAGAATGTCTATGAAAATCCAAGACCAAGAAAGCAAACATGCAAACATTGTGGAAAGCAAGGCCACACATCAAATGTATGGCAAGGAAAAATGAAAGGTATTCCTAAATCTACATCTTCATTCATAGGATTTTATTATAAATGGAACAAGAAAGGACATAAAGCATATGAATGTAAGTCTAAAATACAACAACCAAAGAAGGAAACCTACATGGACAAATATTGTCCTACATGCAAGATGACTGGGCACACAAGTCTTGAATGATAGAAAAAAGAAAAGGCAAGCATGGAAGAAAAATGGTTAAGAAACTCCCTATCAACCAAAGAAAATTGGTAATCAATATGTATGGGACTACAATACATGGACAAATTGTACAGCATGTGGTAGATATGGTCACATTTCTGCAAACTACATGAGAGCATGGACCAAAATGTCTAGAGGCTGGTCAAACCCTGGAATGGCATGCTTACACTGTCACAAAGTTGGTCATCTCAAGAAATATTGCAAAGATTGAATGACAGAGATAAGCACATATCCCAATGGAAACACCATTGAAGATATCTGGAGGGCTAGAGAAAAAATGTGGAGAAAAGCTTCAAGCAATGATGAAGTTGGACCAAGAAATACAAATGGTGACACCCCATCCAATGGATCCGGTGACATCACCACCCCCACTTGAGCTGAACAAGTAAGTATGGAACTGCACTACACCAAGTCAAATTTTGCAGTAGTTTCATTATACAAATTGATAGATAGTCAAAATCTGCATAATAAAGATGCATATTATGTTACTTGTTTAAATTCTGAGTAAACAACCCCATCGGTATACACATATCGAAAATCATCGGTGAAAATAATGGATGAGTTGTTTACACTTACCAAAAATTGTTGGTCAACACATAAAATGGTTAAGTTACAAGTATAACACGATACCCATCGATAAGAAATCAAACTTACAAAGTTGTCATGACAGAGTACTGATATCTGTCGGTAAAAGAAAAATTGTTAATAGCAGTCCTGAGCATCATGTCAACACTGATGATGAATTTAAAATCCTTCCCAAAGAACTCCATCATCATGACCCAATGAGTCATTGAGAATTTATGACAAATACTTAGGGAAAAAGGCTATAAATAGACGACGAGACAACTTCATTTTGCACCCGTGATTTGAAGAGAAAGCAAGAGCAAAAATAAAGTGATTAAAGAGCAGAAAGTAGAGTGTCCTCAAAATTGATCCAAGAACATAGCATACAGAAAATTCATCATTATCACGGATTGAAGTAAGTACCAAGGGCACCAAAAGATCTTTGTCACTATTTTTTTCAAGAAATCCCTAAATTACCAGAAAGCCCTAAATTTCAAGAAAGCCCTAGAAACTTGAAAAACAATGGCAACCACCTCAAGAACTGCTAAGATCAAAAGTGATAAAAGGAATGTGGTTAAGTTGATTAAGAATAGAAAATGTGTAGAGCCCAAATATAAGATATGCCCGGAGATTGCATCATAACCCGATGAAACTGGCACATTTTCCAAAATTCCACCTAGGGTTTTTCTCATAGAAGACGTTAGGTCTTATATTCACTGTAAGATCACCAAAATAAGGGATCTAGAGATGGATGAATCTTATAAGAATCTTTGTGATGTAGAAGGAAACCTAAAGGAAGAACACAAACACATAGATGTTAAAGGGATAACCAATGCCCTATATTTCTTGAGGGACTTCAAGACCGACTGGATTAGGTTGGTACTAAGCAGATTGCATGACCAGAAGTTGTGGTTGGATCAACCCAAACAAATAACCAAGGATATCCTTCACGCTATCACTGGTTATCCAACAACTAACAAGCCTAAGGCTCACAAGCGTCCCTCCAGGCCAGAAGTCAAAAAACTCAAAAAATATGAATGGGACAACAGAGGTCTGAAAGAAAACACCATCACCGATGAGGAACTGAGGTTTGGTGCATGTGTGATTGGTTATAAAATCTTTCAAGAAAGAAGGTTGAAAAGCATATCTACAACATTAGTAAGCACGAATTACAATATTGTAACCAAGGGCATACAGATGGATCTATGTGAGATTATGTTGAAACAATTTGATGAAAACATAAACACAATCAGGTCCACAAAGACCAACACTTGTAAGTTCAATTCACTTATCATGTGTATCTTTTTCTACTTTCAAGATTAGTTTCCTTCAATAGGAAAAGTAAAATGTGACACTAAAAAACTGGTAACATTATAGATTAGTGAATTAATTAAGTCTCTAGGAGAGAATTTTGAATCTGTTATGACTGCATACTTCCTTGAATTCGAGGAAAAGATGATGGAAAGGACAAGGATCCCTAAACAACTTGTTGAAAAACATAGGGATGAAATATTTTTTATGGTGGACACATATTTCACCCACATCAAACCAGTTGTGGCAAGGACAGCCTGGTTAGCACCATTGGACTATGAAATCAACATAGATCATGCTACAAATGCAATTGATGCATTGATCAATGAGCCTATTAATAGAAAAATACCAAGGTTTGGAACCTATGAAGAGGCCAGATCAAAGATAAAAAGAGGCCTAGAAATAAAGAAGACTGTCAATAAGAAGGATAAGATGGTCAAGAATCTTAAAAATATTCTATCGTTTACAGAGGAGGAACAGGATCAACCAAAGGAAATCGATGAATATGGCACCATCGGAGAAGAGAATGATGAACACAAATCATATTCTGAGGAGACTAAATCTGATACACCTCCACCTCCTACAAAGAAGCAGAGAACGAGGATTCAAACTGCTAAAAATAACACCATACCTCCAAAGAAAGGTCAAGTAAGGACCTATAAGAGGAAGCAACCAATAGAAAAGTAAACAAAGCAGCAAATTGTTAAGGCAACACCCCCAAAGAGGAGAAAAAGAATGGTCAGAACTAAGGCTGACATAGAGGACTCTAAAGAAGATGAGCCTGATGTAGTAAAGAAGAATTACAGGAACCAAACACTTGATGAGGCTGCTGAATCTATTGTTGCATCTAGCATAATCTATGACAAAATAATCAGACAATGGGATACACTCACACCAGAGGACCAAAATAAGATACAAGATGCTATAATAAGGGTAATGGTCGAGTACAAATATGTACCAGATGAGTTCATCAACCAAATACCTAAAGGGCTGGGTAATAGAATATCCCAATAGTGGTCATATACTCTACAGATTGAGAGAGAAGCAAGAGAGAGGGTACTTGTCAAAATAATGCCTCCCGAATCTAAAATTGAAGAAATCAAGGAAATAATAAAGAAACACTCAAGAAAATTTGTAGCCAAGATAAGGGCATACAAAGTGCTAGAGGATAAGTTCATAGAGCTAGACACAATGACTAAAACAAAATGGAGGCAACTCCTAGATCTACCAGCAGAGTCAAGAAGTGGTGAGAATCAGTTACTTCTCACCAACACACCTCATAGAGAGGAGGAGAAAGACAAAGAAAGTCCTCAACACATTGCTTTGGACAATAGTGAAGATATGGATCAAATTGGCTTGGACAAAGTCATGGATGATCTTGACATTAAAGACATCACAAATTATGACTCTGATAAAGATCCACAGAAGAAAGATGATGTTATATTCATAACACTTAAGGATCAAGGACAACAAAAAAATTTGAAGACATGAGATGATAAAGGTATGAATGTTGTTGATGAGACACAGTAGGACACATCAGTCATGGACTTAATAGAACCAGACCCTGCAGATCAAGTACAAAAAGATGAGGATGTCACTTCTCCAAAAGATCAAACCGACGAGCAGGAAACCACTCTGGAAATAGCCCAAGCTATAACTTAGAGAAATATGCATGTATTAATGAAGGCAATAAATATACTAGAGGGTAATGATGGATCTATTGCAGAAGACACAAGCACACCCGAAGATAAGGGTGATATTGAAGTAATAGACACTATAGATAATACAAAGGACACAGCTGTAGAAAAGGATGTAACCAAAGATCAGAAAGGTAACACTACTGATCAAAATAAAGAAGAAAAAAAAAAGGTAGAGGAGGACAAGAAGAAAGATAAGAGTTAAGAAGATGAGAAGGATGAGCTGGAGAAGAAAATAGAAGAAAAATCTGCAGAGACACCCAAGGTGGATGGAGACGTCTTCACCAAATTGACAGGTGCACCCTGAGTAGAAAACCCAAGAAGAAGCTTCTACAAAGCCTTCACCAAGCACTTCAGAGAGAACAAATGAACTAGCAATGGTAGTTCCCACATATCCATCCCCACAAGTCTCAAAGAAGAAGAAGAACAAACATAAGAATCAGTAACACTGGATGAAATCATTGAGATACTAGTTTGTGATCTGAGGACATTGGATACAACTAAATTAACCAAATATCCAAAACTCTGTGATAGAAAATCAATGCAAGACAAACTAAGGAAATAACCAAAAGAAGCAAAGGTACTAGAAGTGGCAAGAGGGATACTTCAACAAATAGTACTGGATGTAGATGTTAATCAGACAACCCCGATGCTTGATCAACTAGTGGTTCTCACAGAGGCAATCACATCACAGAACATCAATGATGAAAAGGTCATGGAAGAGAGACTTGAATAGAAGTATGAGTTCAAGCTAGCTGAGAAGATAAGCCAGGAAGTGGCATTGATAAAGGTAAAGCTTTCTGAATTGGTCAGCACAATAGATCCAATAATCTTAGAAGCTATTACTTTAATACAGAAATTGTGTACACTTTATCAACTCTCACAAGAGTATACCAACAAGATAGCACAAATTGATGCTATCTTAAGATAAGTGCACAAAATATCACAAATAATGAAGAGGCAATTAAATTGCACATTGAGAAAATCAAACAGGCTCAGAAATTAAGACAGGACATACAGATTGCAGAAAATAAGTACAAAGATGAGGTAAATGAGCTCCAAGCTAAGCTCTTATCGACACTTTCACTACTGCAAAAACATGTGACAGAGGCAAACACACTAATTTCCACCCTAGAAATGTTTGTCCTAGACAGCATTTATGATATGCATGCAAAGCTAGAGCTAGAGCACATGGCACTAGAAATCCTAAAAGAAAAATGGGAGAAATTGCTCGAAGACATCAAGACAACCCATTCTCATATTCTTGATACATTGTAAGTTACACATTTTTGTCATAATTTTTGACATCTTATAAGTTGTACATTTTTGTCACAAGTATCAAATAAAGGGGGAAATGATATGTACAGTTCAGCTAGTAAAAAGGGGAAAATGAATAGAGGAAATGATATGTACAGGCATACAACTAAAAGAGCAAAGAACAGGGAATGTATAGTATAGAGGCAACTACACATATGTACATATATACTTATACTATACCGATGCATACAGTTAGGGGGAGTCATATAATGATAAGGATATAGACATGGTGTATATACTATATACTTTAATATTATGCACATATCAGGTTTTTTGATACTAATGTCAAAGGGGGAGATTGAAGGCATATATTGTTCCATTAGTATACACAAGGAAAAACATGATCTGCACCATCGGTTTACACTACACTGAAAGACAGGGCACATCACTACCCGACGCCAAGGTTACCTGACAAACACTATTCAGTGTTATCCAAGGACAAAAAGGTAAATGGAATCTGATGAATAACAACAAATGCAACCTGATGAAACAGCACAGAGAGGAACCCAAAAGATAAAGGGAACCTGACGATCAGTTCAAACAAAGGAACACGGATAGACTTTTAGATCAACCTGACAATCAGTTACATCTCGCAAAAAGTGGATCTGACTTTCCATGTCAGATAAATCACTCAAGTTGTATTTATAGCTTCTTGATTTGCTTTTAAATCCATTATGTGCAGAGGAAGCAATGTATTTAGTATTGTTTTAATTATTTTTACTAATTTAAAACATGCAAACTAAAGATTAAGGTCAAGTTGTAAACCTTGGATCTAAGAGTTAACATTGTAATGCGTGATTCAAAGATAGGTCAAATACTTGTATGAATAGATGCTCAATCTATTGAGAATAGTTGTTGTTAAATGAAGATTGTAGCCACAGAGAGCATCTAGAGACTAGACAAGAGAATTCATGTAGAAGAACAGAAAAGAATCAAATCAGTTTCAAGAACAAGAACACAGGCTACCAACGAGCAGAGAAAGGTATTAATTAGTCACTTAAGGTGATATTATTATTATGAGATATTTAATGGATATATAATCAAAAATTGTAGATTTCATATAGTTAGGTCAATCATATGTACTCATTCTAACAAGTGTAGTACACATAAGAAATCCTTTCAAGAAAGGTGAACTTAATAGTCCTATTGTAAATCTCTTAACCGAGTGCATGCTTAAATCAGTGTTGCTAAAGCTCTTAACAGAGTAGATATTAATTGGTCTCCACCTTAATAATCCTAACACGGTAGATCATCAGAAGTGATTAATTGTAAGCCTTTACCAGCTCCCTTCCATTCAGTAGATAGTGAATTTTTGTGGGTGCCATCCCCACCGTAGTTTTTACATCCTAACAGGAGTTTTCTGTGATATCATATATTGTGTTATGTGTTTATTACTTTCATGAATATTTCTATGAATGTTACAAACTATTAAAGATTATGAATCAATACTACATGCATAAGAAAGAACAACAGTAATGGTCAGTAATGCAGTAATGAATGATTACTAATGATGAATGGTGAAAAGAGTTAAAAGTTTAAGAGGTACCGATTCACCCCTCCCCTCTCAGTACTACTTCCCATTAATCCCAACAGTACATTCCTAAGTCAAGAAGGGAGGCTAGTAGCCTTCTTTAGTGAAAGGTTAAATGAGGCAAAGTTTAGATATTCATCTTATGACTTGGAGCTTTATGCTTTGGTTCAAGCTCTCAAGAAGTCGAGGCACTATTTGTTTCCAAAAGAGATTGTGGTCTTCATAGATAACCAAGCTCTTAGCTACATCAATAGCAGACAAGCTCAATTCGAGACACATAAAGTGGATGAAATTTATACATTCATGCACATTTACAATCAAGAATAAGAAGGGAGTGAATAACAAAGTTGGAGATGCACTTTGTAGGAGGTTGTTCATTGTCCAAGAAATATAGTTGCAAAGCACAGGAGTTAAAGGATTCAAGAATCTATATGAAGGAGATACAGATTTCTCAGAGATTTATAAGCTATGCACTAATTTTGATAACCATTTCCATAGTATGTTGACTATACATTGCATAATGGATTGCTATTTAAGGGGAAACAACTATGTGTTCCAAGGGGTTCCATGAGGGAGAACCTCATCCAAGAGAAGCACAATGGTAGTTTGAGTGGACACTTTGGGTTAAATAAGACCCTAGATCTTGTGGAGAGATTTTACCATTGGCCTAAAATGTAGAAGGATGTAAGGAGGTATGTTGAGCAATGTAGGGTATGTCAAAAATCCAAAGGGACATCCTCAAATACAGGGCTCTATCAACCATTTCCCATCCAAAATAGGCCTTGGGAGTGCATAAGCATGGACTTCAAAGTGGGGCTACCTAAAACACCAACTAGTTTGGATAGTGTGTTTGTGGTAGTAGATAGATTCAGTAAAATGAGTCATTTTATACCTTGTAAAACAACTCATGATGCTAGTCATATTGCTCATCCTTTCTTTAAAGAAATAGTGAGAATACATGGGTTACCAACTAGTATTGTATCAGATAGGGATGTGAAATTCATGGGGCACTTCTAGAAAACATTATGGAAGAGATTGGGAACCAACTTGACACATAGCTCTACATGTCATCCACAAACAGATGGCCAAACAGAGGTAATCAAACAGGTACTTGGTATTTTTTTAATATTTTTAACCAAGGAGTATGGGTAAGGATGGGAACAAGTCATTCCTCAAGCAGAGTTTTCCTATAATGACAGTGCCAACAAGACTACTGGTAAGAGTCCATTTGAAATTGTGTATGGACTACATCCTATGGGTGTACTTGAACTTAGGGACTTAAAGGGTTATGAAGGGATCAGTGAACATGTAGATGATTTTGCTCAGTCAATGAGAGGGGTTCATGAATAGGTGAGAAGGACATTAATGGAGACTAATCATAAGCTCAAAGCTAAAGTGGATGAAAAGGGAAGAGACCTAAATTTTGAAGTAGGAGACTTGGTGATGGTTTTTTTTAACAAATCCAGACTACAAAAAGGCATTCCTATAAATCTTCAGATGAAGAGGATTGGCCCATGTAAAGTGTTGGCCAAATATGGATTGAATGCATACAAGTTATACTTACCAAAGGAGATGTCCATTTCTCGCATTTTCAATGTGAAGGATCTGATAGAGTACAAGGGTCCAGATATAGATGAGAAAGAGTATAGTATAGAGGTGAATAAGGATGTGGAAGAACTCAAAGTCCCTGATCAGATCAAGCCTCAAGTTGAGAAGGTACTAGATTCTAGAGTGAAGAAAAAGACTAGACACAAGAACTACATGGAGCACCTAGTGAAATGGAAGCATAAACCTAAATCAGAGGCTACTTGGATAGAAGAGGTTGATTTCAAGAATCATTACATCAGCCTAGAACTCATCACACCTCACATACTCTAACTTCTTTGTTGCAAGGGGAGAATGGTGCAGAAGCACCTTAAGGTCTTAATGAAGATCTTTGACAATTTTGGCTTGTAGGTCATTCTAGAAAACCACCAGGAAAATAAGGACTGAGATAAAGTTCAAAATTTATGTGGATTTTTTTCTTAGGTAAGAGTCTTTAGGTTTTTTTTGTGTGGTTTAGTCCAATAGGGTCTAGGCTCATTGTTTGCTTAAGACCTAGGAAAGTCAAAGTGGGTCAAACATTGATGAGGACTCCAAAATAGAGTGGCACATGTAATTTTGGTGTTTTTGAGTTTTCTAGGATCCAATGGAGTGATTTTGGATCAGGTTGTGCAAGTTAGGATAGTATAATGTCACAATTGCAAAAGTTGTAAAAGTTGCTCATGACAACTTTGCAATTTTACAAAGTTGTCATGACAACATTTCCTAGAATGTTGGAAAGAGATTTAATTAGGAATTAAAATAGACCTAAGGGTCTTATCACATGTAATTGGACTACTGAAGACCAAACAAATCCTAATTTAGCATTTGGACACTAGATTGTACCGATTGAGTTTGAAGAGAGCAAGAATTTGGATTGTTTTGAGTTACAGAGCCTTCATCCACACTTTAATGGATTGAACGGTGGAAATTTGTGTTGGATTTGTGTAAAGGAGTTAATTTAATTAATCTTTGTGGTGTTATTTTAGCAATTTGGTACTTTCTTTTATTATTTTGTAAATTCTTTAGTTTTGACTGTGTCGTTGTCAAGTCTAGAGAAAGTTATGTAAATATGGCCTTTTCTTGAATTCCCATGGTTGGATCCTTATGGCCACTTGGAATCAAGAAATAAAAATTTTAAATAGTTTAAATATGTATTTTGGAGTCCATGTGTGTAGGGGAGATAATTTTACAAGCAGGCCCTAGGCGAGTACAAAGATATTTGGCTAGGGATGTGCACAATTGCAAAGGCAAGAGGACTTGCTAAATGGATTGGTTTGTGCCAATCTCGGGGTGTTGGATGTGGGATAATATATCATGGACATGTGGTTGAGAGGATAGGTTATTAAGAATTTAGGTGAGCACATTGGGAGTTAAAAGAAGATAGACTATCATACATGCCCTAAAAACCCTTAAAAATAGGGGTTTGTCAAAAGTCCAGTGTACCAAAACTTTGGGGACTTGAAACCTAGAAAATATTTAATCTTAGGGTGAACATATAAAGGATCCATAGTCATTTTTGTGGGTTTCTAAGGATATTTGGGAGGAAATCCAAGTTTTCAAATTCTAGGAGGCCTAATTGGGCTAAAAAACCTACAAGGCCTAAAAACTAGGAACTTATGAACTCAATGGAAGAACTTTGCAAGATTCCAATAGAATGAATCAAGATTGAATGAAAGTGAAAGGGGAATAGTACAAACACCTATTTCCTTAGACAAGAAAATATTGGGAGAATAGGTACTTGAATTGATCCTATGGATGCACAGTTGAGTAGAGAAGGACTGAGGAGAGTTTGAAATTGGTGGAGAGATATAGGTGGAGAAGAGGGAATATAGGAGTGTCCCCTAGTTAGGGTAGAGAGAAGAACCCTACTAAGGTCTTAGGAAAGCCTTGAGAAGAGAAACATAGATATTGTGAATTAGATCTCCCTATCACTACCTTTTGCTTGTGTTAGATCCTTTATGCTCAATTGACTACTGGCATCACATACTCCATTGATCTTTTTCTCAAATGGTAGATTCTATTAGAAACACTGAGAGGGGGGGGTGAATCAGTGTTTGTCTTATTAATTACTTTTCAGAAACTTAAACATAAATCAAACATACATTGAATGAAGCTTAACATAAGAACTCATAACACATTATATGATTATGGGGAAACCTTGATCAGAGGAAAACCCCGGTGGGAATTAGTACCCAAAAATATTGTACTAGGTATAATGAGCCTGTTAAAGTTCCTTTGCCCTATTAGAAGCAGTCTTTACAATATGAGTACAATGACCTGGTTAAAGGTCTAACCCTGTTAGGACTCTTTTAAAAAACCATGTTAAAGGCATATGGCTCACTGCCTAGGCTCATTGCCCAATAGGATGAAGGCTACAACCTTCTGAAAGATGATATACACTATATCAAACTGAACTGTTGTGATGACATTGTTGTCTGATCAGTTCCATGTATGCATGAATTCTCTTACTCTCTTAAAGAGCTATATCATATACTTACTTCATCTTACTACTCTTCAATATCTTCCTCTTACATAATAATTGACACTTGTCACATAACTTTACATTAAATACTTATATGTTCATATCTGAATACGCACGACCAAAAACAAAACTCTAGTCGGCCCTAAAACAAAATATACAATGCTTCTGAACAAGTCAGCTTAAGTGTGTTTACTACAATGCTAATTACATTATTACAAACATATAACCAAAGGCACTTAGCAATTACATTACAAAATAATTCACACTGATCAAAACACTAGTCGGCTTCCATGCTCTGTCTTCTGGACTGCTGGTCTACTGATCTGCATGTAACTTTTCCATACTATTGTTCCATACTATGTGTGTCTGTATGTAGCATGTACACATATCATAAAACATATATATGAATGTGCATACGCTGACTCAATCTCTCGCACGTACGCTGATGTGATGATCGCTGAGTATCTCTGTCTGTCCTATTTTCCATACTTAGTCATTTTGTCTTTCATGACAGAAACTAAACATGACTTTGTTTCCATGATGACAACACAAAATGAGTCATGCATCCTCAGGAAGTCAACTTGCCAACAATCTCTCCCTTTGTCATTTATGGCAACAAAGGAATGTGGCCAAGTTACTCAAAATGACTTAACACAAAAAATGATTGTATATCATAACATCTTATAGATATATACATATACTTCTCTACATATACACATTCTATATTACTCCCCCTTTGACATTAATGACAAAGGTGTACAAAAACTTGTAAGTCTTCTGCATACTTACTCCATGTAAACATCAGGGTACACAATCTGAAGAGATTGGATCTCTTTCTTCCAAAATACTTTCATTGCATCAACAGTCTATAGATGCGCGCATAGGGCATATGTCAGTTTCTCCATTTTCATCAGATCCATGCAAGGACCTTGATCATATGTCACCATGGTTTCATCAATCTATTTGATTTTCTCATTAAGGACTGCTAGAGATGGCGCAAGTGCATTTCTCAACTGGGTTTGTCTTATTCTTATCTTGCTGATTTCCAACTTAGCTTTCTCAATCTTGTCTAACTGCCCTTGGTAGAAATTATTTCATATGTTCATGTCTCGCGTGGATGTTTCAACTAATTTTCTAATGCTATCCACCATGATCTCTGCCTCTTCTACCTTTTTAATGTGCTCAGAGGTGAACTTCACTATATCCATGCAGTTAGCTATAACTTTCTTGCCTTTAGCTACTAAATCTTTCAGTATGGATTGCCCAATATTTAAGGATTTTAGGTCTAAGGTAAAATTCTTTACCTATTCAGTCAATCTCTCCTTCTTATACTCATCTTCAGCAATTTTAGTAGCAGATTCTACTAAACTTGTAAGGTGTGATTTGAAGTTTGTCAAAATGCTATACACATCTTCAACTGATTTGACATTGGCTACTTTCTGATCAGCAGGCACTAAGTCATTCAGTATGTTTACTATTTTCAAAAAGCGAGGGTTCCTCATTAATTGTTTCTCTTTTGCCTTTTCCATAGCAAGAACATTGATCTTAATTAGGACTTCTTCTCCCCATGCATCTAGACTTGTTGAATCAAGAGTTAACCTTGACAACAATGAGGTGGATGGTTGAGTGGATGGTGAGAATATGGTGTTCTAACTGGTGTCCATGCATTCAATTTTTACTGGTATCTCTTTTATTGGTGTCTCATCACCTTGAGTACCTTTTTCTTCATTTATGTCAATTGGATCATTGATGGGAACTTCATCCTGTTGTGCAGATGTATCATCAGTGCACATTTCTTCAATGCTTACAAATGATTTATCAACTATGTCCATGTCTTTGTCAGATATTGTCATGGATATCTTGATGTTATCAACTACTATAGTATCTTTTGAATATTTATCTGTATCAGAAGTTATTGTCACTATGGGTGTTGAAACCTGTGGACCTGTTGTAGGTGCTTTCTGAATCATTGGTTCTATAGCCTATTTGGGAGGAGTTGGAGTTACCTTTTTGTAGGTGTTGTTGATGGATACATGTGTTTATCCATAAACACTTGTGCAAATGCCATTTTAGTCTCCTTTCCTATCTACTCATACTCTTTGTTCATAATTTGTAGGGCTCTTGTCTTAGTTCGGAGGTGAGGCTTTACCAGATCTAATAGAATAGCCTTCTCATCATGTGAGCATACAGGGAGAAGATTATCCAATGTATCTTCTCTTATCCTCATGTCTTCCTCAATTTCATGTCTTTTCATAATCTCCAATATGTTCCATAACTGATCCGGTATCATTGTCTTGAGTTCAAGAACTGACTTCTTAAACTTGATCATATGAGATATGATCATAGAGTGTATCTCAGTCTTATCAATCTCTCGATATTTGTCATACACTTTAGCAATTTTATCTAATCTCCCTTCATTTACAATCCTATTCTTCAAAATGTTTAGACTAGGTCTAAATACTACCTCAGGAGGAGCTTGAGTATTCTTTGCTTTTCTCTGTGTGTTCCTTGATGATGGATGATTTGTGGGTGCCTATTTTCTTCCTCTAGACTTCTTGCTAGGTATTGAAGGTGGAGATGAGTCTAGGTTAATAGTGGTAGAGGGCACAGAGGTTCTCTCTACTTTCTTCTTCTTTTGGATCTCTTCAGTCTTCTCAAGTTCTTTGGCTATCTTGGCTTCTCTAGCTTTGTCAAGATCTTCTTGAGTGACTCCATGAACTTTTAGTATGTTAGATGTAATTTTGGATGCTTTCCTTTTGTTATCAGTATTGTGTAGGATGGTATCCACTTCATTATTCTTCTCTCTATAAGTGCCCCACCTAGGCTCATTAGGATCTTTAGGCATGGACAATAGAACTTGCGCATATCCTTCTAGCACATGTTCCTCCACTTCATAACCAAGAGGATGAATCCATTTGGTTCTAGGTTCAACTTCCTCCATGCAAGTGTAATATGTTTCTACCATGAAACATATGGTATCCTTATATTTTTCAACTATCTTCTTAGATAATCTGAACCTATTCTGCATCTTGATCCTAAATGTCTTGATATCCACATCCATGGCATCCCTTTCACTGCTCTCTAAAGTGGCCTTAAGTGAAATCTGAGACATTGTGGGTTTGCTCCTGTCTAGATAAAGGTTTGCAAACTTTCCAACTATATGGAAATACAAGTAGATGATCAAAGATCCAAACCTAAATTTCTTGCTCCTGTCATGCTTGATGATTTGAATGTTGTCAATCAGTTGAGTGTGCAAGATCTCACATAGGTTGTATTGAGTGTTATCCTTCACCATTCTGATAGCTGCTAGGACTGTTGCTACAAAGACATTGTTCAACCTACTTTCTTGCTGAAACTTATAACCAAGTATCATTGTTAGAAGTCTTATGTCATCTTCCTTGATAGGGTCAATTTTCATCACGCGCTTTTCACTTCTAGATAGGCAAACTCATTCAATTTCCTTCTTGACATCCTTGCCAGTAGGAAAAACTAGTCTAGTCTTGGGAAGTCTGGTTAATTCATGGATTAGGTCTGTAGTGATGCACACAGGAACCTCACCAATGCAATAAAGATCATCATGTATTCTACTTAGAAAAATCTTCACCCATTATGGCTCATCAAACTCATGTTCATTAGAGTACTTGAAAATAGGGTTATCAACCAAGTGCGTGAACTCATCCTTGAATGTGTAGTCAGGTTTCATCATAGATCCCATATGAGTGGCTATGCTGACATCTCCTATAGTTTCCTTCTTACAGTAAATGTATGCGTGGATATCTTCCAAGTGAACAACACCTAGCAAGGTTTTGGAGAAAGCCCCTTCCACATCATCCAGTATGGATTTGAATGGATGCTTCTTGAATACAAATCTCTTCCTCTCTACAATATCAAATACAACTAGAGTCACCATACTTACTTGAAACTTGATTAAGTAGGGTTTCACAAAATTCTAAAATGGTGTGACTGCTAGGGTTATGTTTCAACTTCTTATCTATTTTCTTAACTGCCAAATCTATTATGCTTCCATGCCTTGATGCCTAGTGCTCTAGAGCTCTCCAAATTCTATGATCTCGAATGCAAGTGTGAAGAAGATCAAACACTTACTTTCTTTTATACAATCTACCACATTTAATGTTTGCAACCGTATGCAAATTACTCAAAGATTTTGTAAATTTGATCTTGATGCATTTGAGACAATGCGTGAATGCTTACTGCAATATTATGTGCTTATAACCATGAATCCATAGGCGCATACTCAGAGGTGAGTATACCAACCGTGCAGGGGTCCTGAGCTAGAATAGCTCCCCCTAAGACCAAGAAATTCTATTCAAGCAGAAGTAGAGGTTGCGTCCACTGTGGATGCATCAACTACTTTGTCAACATCATTGTCCTTCTTTACTTCAACCCAAATTTTGCTTGAACAAACTTGACTTCTCCTTTCTCTTCAAATAGTTATTTCTTAGGATCCTCTTTCTTTTGAGTTCTGGATCTACAAAACCTTGAGATGTGTCCAACATTTCCACATGTGTGACAAATTATAGGAGGTCTGATGTTCTTTTTCATCATGCTGCACTACTTTGCTGTGTGTCCATTGTTGTTACATATTTGACATGTAGTGTTCTGTAAATTTCTTTGAGGTTGATTTCTCTGATTGTTTTGATTCATTCTTCTTTGATTTGTTCTAAAATGTATAGCCCTGTGACCAAACTTATTATAGGAGAAACAATAACCATTGAAAGGTCTTACCTCTTTGCAATCTCTTGCCAAATGACCTTGTTTGTTACATGCATAACAAGTTATGTGATCTTCTGGAAAAATGCTATGGTTAATTGTAAGAAGATTCTTGTTGAAAATAATATCATTCTTATTAGTGTTAAGCATATTAAGCTAGATTACTCTTGGAATCTCATGAATATTTATGCCCCTAATACTAAAAATGGTAGATTCAGATTCTGGAAGCGACTCAAAGAAATCAGGAATGACTTCTAGGCTAACAGCTGGATGGTGATGGGGGACTTTAATACCCCCCTAATGGTAGATGAAAAAATGGGAGGTGCTCTCTCTCAAGTTGACAGTAGAGTGGATCTTATGGAATACATCAATGATCAAGCTTTCTTAGATGTGGAGCTTGAAGGTATCTCCTATACGTGGTCGAATAGAAGAACTGGTG
>MU221730.1:386094-414480 GCA_018584345.1 Thuja plicata
CTCTCTCTCTCTCTCTCTCTCTCTCTCTCTCTCTCTCTCTCTCTCTCTCTCTCTCTCTATCTCTCTCTCTCTCTCTCTCTAGTAGGTTAGATCATGGAGTTGTTTCACCATTGACAAATCTCTTTTTCTTCCTATGTGATCATTTGTGCTCTTGCAATGGCTTTCCAGACATGATATTAGTGGCAGAGATATTTCTTGATCGAGGTCTCTTTCACTAGTTGATTTGGAGTTTTTTTATACTAACCCCTTTGATTTTGATTTTTTTTATTTCATGGATGTGGAGTTAGGATCCTTAGTTTGGGGGCTTATGTCCTCAGACTTGGTGATGTCTTATCTCTTTGCAATTCACCACAATCATATTTCTCTCTCTTTTATCTCTTCCTTTACTATAAGTATGAACTCTCCTCATACTCCTGCTAAAGGGGGCTAAATGTACCATCCTAAAAAGTAAGCACTTACTTTTATACACTTTTGGGGACCATTTTAGTCCTCCTTAGTACGTTTCTTACATTAGGACCTCATATTACATTTAATTATATACATAATTTAAATCAAGGTCCTCTTTCTTCCTCCAATCTTGCTCAAAACTAGAGGATGTCATTAATTTCATGTTTTCTCGCTTATCTTTTTGTTTCACCATATTTGACCTGACACCCTCAATACCTCTTAGGATCTGGAAGTTTTTCCTTGATTTTTGCACCTTGAGGTATAAGTCAACCTTGAGATATACCCAAGGTTGTGAATTTTGATTGGCTCTCAGGCCCAATGCAAGGTATTTCCTTTTCCCACTCTCCTTTGTCGGCCTTCGTGAATCTGAGCCTCAAATCACTATAAAAGGTGACCTCTTTCCATTTTGAAATATAGGCATGCATTATGATCTATGAGCATTAATTGTACACTTTATTCAATCAATTCCAAGGTAATTTTAAGAGCTTTTTGGTGATTACAAGCAAGCAAGCATTGATGGCATCCAACATCATTCAATCAAGTATGCATTTCCTTCCATAGATGTAGCTTCTTTCTTCATTGGGGACAAAGGATTTTTTTATCAGATGAGGAGATCCATATTCATACATTAAATTCTTCTTCCTCTTCTTTTTCAATCCTACATATAGGCAAATTACAAGCATCTACTACATAAGGTTTAGTCTTACATGATTTCCTTTTGGTTTTTGTGTTGAGTCAAGGCTATTACATCAACATTCTTGATCACATAACAAGCACAATTGCATCTACATGGTATTATACATTTCATTTTTATATTTAATCTTTACTACATGCTAGCATTTCCTTTATTTCAACTCAAGGTTAATTCTTAAACAAGCGCTTGACCAAGGCAAGCCCCCTTCCCCCCAAAATTTCCCCTTCTCTCTTGTGTTCATGCGCAGGTATGGAAGATAGATACAATTGTAGATCCGAGGACCCATTTGGAAGAAATTCCCTGATCCACTTTCTATTTTGGATTCCTACACTCTCAAGTATAGGTCAAGGTTTAGCTATACCCTACATTTCAAAAGTACATTTTTAGTTGCAGATCTGGAAAGCCTCATAGAAGATCTATCAGACCCAGAAACTATTTATATTTTTGGAATAATTAGGTATAGGTCAAAGATGACCTATACCTCAAGTTGACTTTTTCTTGAGACCTCTAGATTCTCATAGCTTTCAGCTTTAGCCTCCTGGGTTATAGATCCTTCTTTGTTTTTATTTCTAGTGCAATTTGACAGTCCATTTTTAGATCTAAACTTTCATCCCCTATTATCTTTCAAGGTGAGTACATTTCCCTCCTTCCATAGAACTTACTTTCATAGATTAGTTTTTTCCTTTTTCATATCATTTATGAAATCTTCTCTTAGGGAAATGAAATACAATCCAAGTCCCTACATTGTGAATATCATGAATTGGCACCTTACCTTGGACTAATCGGGTTTCCTTTGTTTCAAGGTCTTGGATCTTCTTGAATATAACATATACTTTGGTGAGAAATCTATCCTAGAATTTCTCACTATTTTGTATGTTACAATATTATATAAGCAAAATATAGAGATTATACAGTAGATTTTTTTACCTCAATGAGAACTGTACTCATGCATATATAGATGCAAATATAACAGCTCAATTTTTTAATTTGTAAAGTGGCAAGAAGGTCCTCTCAACTGTAATAGTTGGTTATGTAGTTTGGGGAGTGAGCCCCTGTGACAGTGAGACTCCCTTGGTAGTGATACACCTTTTGTATTCTATAATCAGTTACTTAATACTTGATATATAACTCTCTCTATGGTTTTTCCCGTCTTGGGTTTCCATGAAAAAATCTTGGTGTTATGTGGTGTTATGGTTTTTAGTTATTGTTCATTTCCTTTCTGCATTTTTTAATTATGTTATGTGGACAGTTATACAATAGTTTTAATATTTTTAAAAGAATATTGATTCACCCCTTCCCTCTCAGTATTCTATATGTTCAGCACCTTCTTCCCGTAACTTCTAATCTGTATGGTATTGGTGATGTCCTCCTGCATTTCTTCAAAGCTAACTTTTCCAATTTTGGGAAACTTTTTACCCTATGACCCTACAAACTAGATAGACAAAACTTTATTGAAGCCATATAAAAATCAAAACCTGGAGTGATATTTTTTTCTTTGAATATTTACAACAAAATCTTGTCATTTATAATCTTTTTGTCATAAATAGGGTCAATTGATGCCTATCTCCACCCATTTTAAAACTAAATTAATGTTGAGATTGGAAGTGAAAAAATTAAATGTAAAAGGGAAGGAGAAAGTTTAAGAATCCTTTAATTGAAAAAGGGTATTATAAAGATAAATGACTAGTACATGGCTACCAAGTTAAGAAATATCAAAAACTAAAACTAATAACATGTTCTAAGGCACCCATATTAGAGGCACACACATTTAGGTTTCATGTACTAGTAGAGGGTGCTCTCATATGATTTATACACATTTATAAGGATCCAACACTAGTATTAGGAAATCCTTCCCTTATTGGGCACCCAAATGTGACACTAGCATTGACTAATGGTGGTCTCACCACTAGACATCAAAATAGGTAGTATTATTTGGATGGTGTGCTTCTACAAGTTATAGATTAGATAAATATATAAAAATTTCTTAAATGGTACTTCTTGTAATTTAAACATTATAATTTATGTGCTTGTCAAATATCTAAAATATTTTGAGTTAAAATATATTTTCTTTGGCCATTAATCCTTTACAAAATCTATAACAAGTAGCCTATATCTTTAAATATTCTAAACTAAAGCTATACATGTTGTCATAGGGATTTGTACCTAAATGCTTATGTGTGATACTCAAAAATATTGTGCAACATGGGACTAATCTTAGGCTATGGCTATCCTATTTCAAGAGTAGGCCTCTAGGGTATGGGCCAACTCCCTTTTTTATATCCTAAAATATAATCTGGTTCATCGGGAAAAGGGAAAGAAAGATATTCTTTGAATGAAACCTATTTTTCTAACATGGTGATACACCAATGACTAAAGATTTATTTGTAGATGAAACCCATAAACTATTCAACTAAAGAGACTATATTATCTAACAACTTAGCTAGACACAATTGCAAAATAGATTCTTATGAAAGGTTCTAGTTTTATGATGCTTTGAAAAAGGAAAACAAAGTTCAACAAATAAAGATAGAGGAGTACCTTTTCATGTCATAGTACAACTACAAATGGAACAAAGATGTCCTTTCTCCTTAAAATGTATCAATGGAATAGTGCATAAAGTATTGGAAAGAAAAATTAGCTTTATGTATAATGTCTTGCATAGGATAAATTATGAAGGCGTAAAGAATAGTGGAGATTCAATTTTACAAAGTATCCATTTTCTATCAAGGAGAAAAATCAATACTAGTGAAATAAAATATCATCAACATAAAAGAAACAAATTTGCCAAATCAAAGGTATGGTAAAAGAGAAACATGATTCTTGAATAAGAAAAAATACAAGAACATTATAATCTATAGTCTAGGAGAAAGCACCAAAACCTTGAAAGAAACACAACCAAATTTTTTGTATGAAGAATGATTCATCATTAAAGATAATAAAAAAGAGCATGAAGGGTTTGCATGCATCCAAGAAGTATAGGGTTGCGACTAAATCAATTTTCATTGCCTCCAAAAAACCAGTCACCATGCTATAAAATATTCAAAGCATTTGAAACAAATTTTAGAGAAAATGGAAACCCTCTATCAAGTATTAAAAGAAAATTTTAGCTACAACAATGCCATCATGAAGAAACAAATACAAATTTCAAAGAGGAATTTCCAGCAATATAAGCCACGATTGTAAAATGGGAAACAAATGGAGCTTGAAGTACCTATAAATCTGCAATAGAGATTCATCAAAACTTTTCCCAAAACCTTCAAAATTTCCATGGGCACACCATCAAACCCTAACCTTGGTGGTGCATGAATGGTAAGAAGAGAAACAAAGTGGAAAGTGGAAATGATAAGATGAAATGAAACTTTGTTTTAGGGCTCAAGTATACCCTAGGTCAGATATTTTTACCTTATTATTATATTTTTATGCCCTCACCTAATACCTTTTGTGGTATTTAGTATTATTTTTTGTTTATTTTTACATTTACAAAATTTAAAAAATGTAATATATTTATTAAGTGATTTTTAAATAACCACTTATTATTATATTATATTTTTATATAATGCAAAAATAAAGGGGTATGTGCCTTAGGTTTTTATTTGCATACAATTGAATGTAAAATATTAATTAAAGGTGATGGTTTTATAAATTACTTTAATTAATGTTATTATTAGAGCAAATAAAATAGGAGACAATTTTGAGCCAAATGAGGTGTAATCGAGGGGAAGTTTGAGTTTGCAAACAATGTGGAGAGGATGAAGAGGTGTTTTGTGAAGACATTATATTTTTCCATTAGTATATGCAAGGAAAAAATGATCTACACCATCGGTTTACACTACATCGACAGACAGGGCACAGCACTACCCGACGCCAAGGTTGCCTGATACTGCCAAGTACAAAGCATCCCGACAAACACTATTCAGTGTTACTTGATGACAAAAAAGACAAAGGAACCCGAAGAGTAACCAACAGTGCAACCCGATGAAACAGAAAAGAGTGGAACCCAACAAATGAAGGGAACCTGACAATCAGTTCAATGAAGGAACACTGAAAGACTTTTAGTTCAACCCGACGATCAAGAACTAACAGTCAGTTACATCTCGCAAAAAGTGGATCTGACTTTCCACGTTAGATAAATCACTGAAGTTTTATATTTAACTTCTTGATTTTTTTTAAATCCATTATGTGCGGAGAAATCAATGTAATTATTATTGTTTTAATGAGTTCAACTATTTTAAAACATGCAAACTAAAGGATCAAGGTCAAGTTGTATACCTTGGATCTAGAGTTAACATTGTAATGTGTGATTCTAGAATAGGTCAAATAATTGTATAAATAGATGCTCAGTCTATTGTGAACATGTTGTTCGATGATGATTGTAGACACTAAGAGAATCTAAGGATCAGACAAGAGAATTCATGTAGAAGGATAGAAAAGGATCAATTCAATTTCAAGAATAGAACACAGGCTACCGACGAGCAGGAAAAGGTATTAATCAATCACTATAGGTGATATTCATATTATAAGAGCTTTAATGGATCTGTGATCAAAAATTATAGATTGCATACAGTCAGGTAAAATATTTTGTACTCATTATAACAATTGTAGTACACTTAAGAAATCCTTTCAAGGAAGGTGGACCTAACAGTCCTATTGTAAATCTCTTAACCAAGTGCACACTTCATTAGTGTTTCTAAAGCTCTTAATAGAGTAGATCTTAACAGGTCTCCACCTCAACACTCCTAACAGGGTAGATCATTACAAGTGATCAATTGTAAGCCTTTACCGGCTCCCTTCCATTCTGCAGATAGTGAAGTTTTGTGGGTGCCATCCCCACCACGATTTTTACTTCCTAACAGGATTTTTCTGCGATATCATATCTTGTGTTATGTGTTTATTACTTTCATGAATGTTGAAAACAATTAAAGATTATGAATTAATACTACATGCATAAGAAATAATATCAGATATGGTCGGTAATACAGTAAAGAATTATTACTAATGATGAAAGGTGAAAAGTGTTAAAAGTTTTAGAGGTACTAATTCACCCCTCCCCTCTCAGTTTACTTCCCATTAATCCCAACAATTGGTATCAGAGCTAAGTCTCTTCTTGGAAATTTTAAAGGCTTAAGAGCAAAGATCATACAATGGAGAAGTACAAACTTGATAAAAATATTGAGAACAAAAATCTTGAAATACAGATGTTCTATGAACATTATAAATAAGCGAGAATCAAGATGAGAGATTTGTTGGATGAGAGAAAAGGTATGGCAACTCAGAGCAATGAAAAATATTATCAAGAAGAAGAGATTCCAGATTTCTTTGAGTCTTCAGGATCAAATACAAGCAAAGCATCAGATGAGAACATCACAATTCTAAAGGAGATCAATCAACATCTGACAAAGCAAATAAAGATGTTGCAAATCGGTCACAAGACCCAAATGGTAAGAATGATTGATGTGATGAGTTCTGCTAGACAAGCTGAAATAGAAAGAACACTAGTTATTGATGACGGAAGGAAGATTACAGAGAAGCTACAAGAAAAGGAGTTAAAAATTCAAAGACATGTTGAGCATCACCATGAGATTACAAATTAGATTATTCTTATGAGTCAAGAAGCAAACAAAATGAATATAGAACTCATTGAAAGAGTACAGGCTATCGGTGAACTAAGAGAAAAGAATGAAAAACTAAAGCATAAAGTTAGAGTTTAGCAACAACATAATGCAATTATTAGAAAGGCTAAAAAAAGAAATAGGAGAATGGGTGATTTTCTTGAAGGACAACGAAGAGTCAACAACAACAACAACAACAACAACGGTCTAGGCTTTACCGAAAATGGAGAATCATCAAATCAAGCCAATCCAAAGAATGTCTATGAAAATCCAAGACCAAGAAAGCTTACATGCAAGCACTATGGAAAGCAAGGCCACACATCTAATGTATGTCGAGGGATAATGAAAGGTATTCCTAAATCTACATCTTCATTCATAGGATTTTGTTATAAATGTAACAAGAAAGGACATAAAGCATATGAATGTAAGTCTAAGATGAATCAACCAAAGAAGGAACCTACATGGACAAATATTGTCCTACATGAAAAATGAATGGGAAAACAAGTCTTCAATGCTGGAAAAAGAAAAGGAAAGCATGGAAGCTTAAAGGTCAAGAAACTCCCTATCAACCAAAGAGAATCGGTAATCAATATGTATGGGACTATAGTACATGGACAAATTATACAACATGTGGTAGATATGGTCACATTGTTGCTAGCTGCATGAGAGCATGGACCAAAAGGTATAGAGGATGGAAAAAACCCCGTAATAGCATGCTTACACTTACACTATCATAAAGTTGGTCATCTCAAGAAAGACTACAAAGACCTAATGATAGAGACAAGCATATATCCCAATGGAAACACCATTGAAGATATCTAGAAGGCTAGAGAAAAAATGTGGAGAAAAGCTTCAAAAAATGATGAAGCTGGACCAAGCAATGCAAATGGTGACACCCCATCCAATAGATCTGGTGATATCACCACCCCCACTTGAGCTAAACAAGTAAGTATGGAAATGCACTACACCAAGTCATATTTTGAATTAGTTCCAGTATACAATTGATAGATAGTCAAAATCTTCTTGAATAAAGATGCATATTATGTTACTTGTTACAATTCTAAGAAAACAACCCCATCGGTAAACACATACCAAAAATCATCGGTGAACATAAAGGATGAGTTGTTTACACTTACCAAGAATTTTTGGTCAACACATAAAATGGCTAAGTTGCTAATGTAACCTGACACCCGTTGGTAAGGAAGAAAAGTTATAAAGTTGTTGTGACAAAACACCGATATCCATCGGTGAAAGAAGAAATCTTAAATAGCTATCTTGGGCATCATGTCAACACCAACAATATTATGTGAGATTCTTCCCGATGAACTCTGTCTTCATGACCTGATGAGTCATTAAGCATTTATGACAGACTTAGGGAAAAAGTCTATAAATACTCGATGGGAGCACTTCATTTGTCACACGCGATTTGAGAAGAAAGAGCAGAGAAAAAATAGACTGATAAGAGATTAGATAGCAGAGTGACCTTGACTCGATCTAGCACATAGAAAAAATATCATTCACAAGTTTCACGGATCGAACTAAGTACCAAGGGTACTGAAGAACTCTTTTATTGTTTTTAGGAAATCCCTGAATTTGAAATACAATGGAAACCACTTCAAGAACTATAAAGATTAAGAATGACAAGAAGAATATGGTTAGGCTGATAAAGAACAGCACCTGTGTGGAACCAAAGTACAATATATGCCCATAGATTGCATCGCAACCTGATGAATATGGCGCATTTTCTAAAATTCCACCTAGGGTTTTGCTAATAGAGGATGTAAGGTCCTACATTCACTGTAAGATTGCTGAAATAGGTGATCTGGAGATAGACCAAGCTTACCAAAAGCTGTGTGATGCATAAGGGAACCTAAAGGAAGAGCACAAACACTTAGAGGTTAAAGGGATAACTAATGCCTTATATTTCCCAAGGAATTTCAAAACTGACTGGATTAGGTTAGTTTTGAGTAGAATGCATGATCAGAAGTTGTGGTTAGATCAACCTAAGAAAATCACTAAGGATGTCCTTCATGTTGTAACTGGTTATCCAATAACCGACAAGCCTAAGGCACATAAGCATCCCTCTAGGCTAGAAGTTGAAAAGCTCACAAAATCTATGTCGGATAACAGAGGCCTTAAGGTTAACACCATCATCGATGAGGAACTGAGGTTTGGTGCATGTGTAATTGGTTACAAAATCTTCCAAGATAGCAAGCTTAACAATGTAGCTTCAACAGCAATAAGCACAACTTACAAGATTGTAACTAAAGGAATACAAATGGATCTGTGTGAGATCCTGTTGAAACAACTTGATGAGAACATGATGACAATAAGGTCTGCAAAGACTAACGCATGTAAGTTTAGCTCACTTATCATGTGTATATTCTTCTACTTTCAAGAATACTTTCCTTCAGTAGGCAAAGTAAAGTGGGATACAACAAAACCAGTCACATTGTAAATTAGTGAGCTTATTAAGTCACTAGGAGATCATTTTGATTCAATAATGACTACATACTTCCTTGAATTCAAGGAAAAGTTGATGGAAAGAGTGAGGATCCCTAAGCAACTAATTGAAAAACATAGGGATATGTTTTATGGTGGATACATATTTTGCACACATACAACCGATTGTACCAAGAATAGCTTGGTTAGCACCTCTTGATTATGAAATTAACATAGATCAAGCTACCAATACAATTGATGCATTAATCAATGAGCCACTTGACAGAAAACAACCAAGGTTTGGCACTTATGAAGAGGCCAAGTCAAAGATAAAAATATGCCTAGTCATCAAGAAGACTGTCAACAAGAAGAATAATATGGAAAAGAATCTTGAAAAGATTTTATCGGTTAATGAGGAGGAACATGAACAAACAAAGGAAATCGATGAACAGGGTACCATTGCTGAAGGATAAGATGAGCATAAATCAAATTTTGAGGCCACTAAATCTGATACACCTGCACCTCCAAAAAAGAAACAAAGGACAAGGAGCCAAACAACAAAATATACTACACCTCTGAAGAAAGGTCAAGTGAGGACCTATAAGAGGAAGCAGCCAACAAAGAAAACAAAGCAGAAAATAGAGAAACAAACACCTATAAAGAGGAAGAAAAGAATGGTCAGGCCTAAAGCCTACATTGAGGATTCCAAAGAGGATGAGCCTGATGTAAGTAAAAAAAGTTTTCTTACTAGAACAATTGATTAAATTGCTAAGTAAATTGCTACTACCGGTACCATGACTGATAGAAAGATCAGACAATGGGATAGACTTGAACCAAAAGACCAAAACAAGATACAATATTCCAAAATTAGGGCAATGGTCAAGTTTAAATATGTACCAGTGGAGTTTATAGGACAAATACCCAAAGAGCTGGGTAATAGAATTTCATAACAATGGTCATATGCTCTACATAAAGAAAAAGAAGCAAAGGAGAGAGTACTTGTCACACTTATGCCTCCTGAATCAAATATGGAAGAAATTAAGAAAATAATGAAGAAGCACTCAAGTAAATTTGTAGCTAAGATTAGAGCTTACAAAGTGCTAGAAGATAAGTTTATAGAGCTAGATAGTATGACCGAGACCAAATGGAGACAACTCTTAGATCTACCTGTAGAGTCAACAAGTCATGAGAATCAATTACTTCTCACTGACACACCTCATGTAGAGGAGGAGAAAGATAAGGAAATTCCTAAGCACATTGCTTTGTAAAATGTAGATAATGTTGAGCTAATTGACTTAGACAAAGTCATGGATGATCTTGACATTCAAGAAATCACTCAATATGATTCAGATAAAGATCCTCAGAAAGAAGATGATGTAATATTTATATCTCTTAAGGATCAAATCATGCAACAACAATTGGAGACCCAAGAAAACAAAGACATGGATGTTGCTGATGAAATATGGTCAGACACATCAATAATTGACATCATAAGACTGGACCCTACTGATCAACTACAAAAAGATGAAGATGTCACTGCTCAACAAGATCAAACTGATGACTGGGACACAACACTTGATGCAGCACAAGTGAGCACTTAGGATAATATGCCAGTGCTAATAAAGGCCATAAATCTGCTAGAAGGTAATGCATAATCTAATGCAGTAGATACTAGCATACCCAAGGACAAGGGTGATGTAGAGTCAAAAGACACAACCAATGAAACAAACGATACAACTGCAAAACAAGATACAACCAATGATCAAAAAGACAAATATACTGATCAAAGTAAAGAGGAAGCACAAAAAGTACAAAAGGACAAGCAAAAAGAAAAAGGTGAAGAAGCCAAGACAAATGAGTAGGAGAAGAAATCAAAAGAGAAATCTACAGAGACACCCAAGGTTGATGGAGAGACATCTTCACCAAACCGACAGGTGAACCCCGAGCAGAAAACACAAGAAGCATCATTAACAAATCCTTCACCGAGCACATTAGAAAAGACAACTGAACTAGCAATGTTAGTTCATACATCTGCGTCCATACAAATCTCAAGGAAGAAGAAAAGCAAGCATAAGAATCTAGTGACACTAGATGAAATCATTGAGATTCCAGTTTGTGATCCCAGGACATTGGATCCAACTGAATTGATAAAGTATGCATGACGTTGTGAAAGGAAATCAATGCAAGACAAGTTGAGAAAAGCCACTAAAGAAGAAAAGGTACTTGAAGTAGCACGAGGAATACTTCAACAAATTATAGTTGATGTAGATGTTGATCAAATAGCCCCAATGCTTGATCAATTAGTGGTCCTAACAAATGCAATCACATCTCAGAACATAGATGCTAAGAACACCATGGAAGATAGACTTGAACAGAAATATGAGTTCAAGTTAGCTGAAAAGATAAGCCAAGAAGTGGAATTGCAAAAGGTAAAGCTTTATGAATTGGTTAGCACAATAGATTAGATAATCTCAGAAGTTATTACCTTGATACAAAATTTATGCAGGCTCGATCAACTCACCAAGGAGTATACCGACAATATAGCACAAATAGATGTTGATCTTCAGACAAGTGCACAAAGTCTCACAAATAGTGAAGAGGCAATCAAATTGCACAATGAGTAGCTAAAGCAAGCACAAAAGCTAAGACAAGACATCCAAATTGGAGAAACAAGGTTCAGAGATGAGGTAAATGAGCTTCAAGCACAACTCTTACTGACACTCTCACTACTGCAACAACATATGACAGAGGCAAGAGCACTAATTTCCACCCTAGAAATGTTTGTCCTAAACAACATTTATGATATGCATGCATGAATAGAGCTAGAGCACATGGCACTACAACTCCTAAAAGAAAAATGGGAGAAATTGCTCATAGATGTCAAGAACACCCACTCACATATTCTCGACACATTGTAAGTTACACATTTTTGACAACTTATAAGTTGTACATTTTTTCATGAGTATCAAATAAAGGGGGAAATGATATGTACAGTCAACAATAAGAGGGGAAATGAAGGATGAAATGATTTGTACACCCAGTCACTTGAAAAAGCAAAGAACTAGGAATGTATAGTACATAGGCAAGTATACATGTACATATACTTATACTATACTAATGCATATAGTTAGGGGGAGTCATATAATGACAAGGATATATACATGGTGTACATACTAAACTCTTTAGTATTATGCACATATCAGTTTTTGATACTAATGTCAAAGGAAGAGATTGAAGACATTATATTTTATCATTAGTATATGCAAGGAAAAACATGATCTACACCATCGGTTTACACTACACCGATAGACAGGGCACAACACTACCCGACACCAAGGTTACCCAATACTGCCAAGTACAAAGCATCCTGACAAACACTATTCAGTGTTACCCGATGACAAAAAGGAAAAAGGAACCTGACGAGTAACCAACAGTGCAACCCGACAAAATAGAAAAGAGTGGAACCCAATAGATGAAGGGAACCCAAAAATTAGTTCAATGAAGGAACACCGATAGACTTTCAGTTCAACCCGATGATCAAGAACCAACAGTCAGTTATATCCCGCAAAAAGTGGATCTGACTTTCCATGTCAGATAAATCACTAAAGTTTTATATTTAGCTTCTTGGTTTGTTTTAAAACCATTATGTGTGGAGAAATAAATGTAATTATTATTGTTTTAATCAGTTCAACTATTTTAAAACATGCAAACTAAAGGATCAAGGTCAATTTGTATGCCTTGGATCTAGAGTTAACATTGTAATGCATGATTCTAGAATAGGTCAAATACTTGTGTAAATAGATTCTCAATCTATTGTGAACATGTTATTCGATGATGATTATAAACACTTAGAGCATCTAAGGATCAGACAAGAGAATTCATGCAAATGGACAAAAAAGGATCAATTCAGTTTCAAGAATAGAACACAGGCTACCGACGAGCAGGAAAAGGTATTAATCAATCACTATAGGTGATATATGTATTATAAGAGCTTTAATGGATCTGTGATTAGTAATTATAGATTGCATATAGTCAGGTCAAACATATTTTACTCATTCTAACAAGTGTAGTACACTTAAGAAATCCTTTCAAGGAAGGTGGACCTAACAGTCCTCTTGTAAATCTCTTAACTGAGTGCACACTTCATTAGTGTTGCTAAATCTCTTAACAGAGTAGATCTTAACAGGTCTCCACCTCAATACTCCTAATAGGGTAGATCATCAAAAGTGATCAATTGTAAGCCTTTATTGGCTCCCTTCCATTCTACAGATAGTGAAGTTTTGTGGGTGCCATCCCCACTGCAGTTTTTAATTCCTAACAAGAGTTTTCTGTGATATCATATCTTGTGTTATGTGTTTATTACTTTCATGAATGTTTCTATGAATGTTGCAAACAATTAAATATTATGAATTAATATTATATGCATAAGAAAGAACATCAGATATGGTCAGTAATACAGTAAAGAATGATTACTAATGATCAAAGGTGAAAAGTGTTAAAAGTTTTAGAGGTACTGATTCACCCCTCCCCTCTCAGTACTACTTCCCATTAATCACAACATTTTGATGTGTTTTATGTTATTTCCACATCAATAAAGGTGCACAAGGGATATTCAACTATGAAGATGATTTTTGGGGCAACTATCTTCATGTTTCTATCAGTTAGACTCCTTATTTTGTGGGATTTCCTTACAAATTTGACCCTTTCTGATTTCTTGACTTCATGAGGTGTTTTGGTCAGTTCAGAGGCAGTTCTATATCATTTTAATGGACCATATGGTTATGCAAGGTTCAAGGTAGTTTTTTAAGTAATTAATTATATCTTTCTAGTAGTTACACCTCTATTTTGGTGGGATTTTCTCTTCTCTATGACCCAGTGAGATATTTATGCAAATTGGGAGGAGAAAACAAAATGGGACCTTCAATGCAATTTTAGTTAGAATTTAATTTACCTTGGAGTTTAGTTTGGATTTTGTGCAAGCTTTTGTATAAGGTTTTTGATTGTATTCTTTTTCTTAGTTCTATTCTTTCTTCTTTTTTGAAGCATTATAACTCAATTTGTAGTAGAGATTCTTGATTATTCACTAACAGAAGCTAGTTTCCTTCCAAATTTCTTGGTGTGATGTATTGTTGTGAACTATTTGATTGAAATGTTGTTTTATCCTTCATTTTATCAAATTCCTTCAATATGGAAATTAGCATGGTATAGTACATGTTTGTGATTTTGTTTTATTTCTGGTGTTGTAAAATTATGGAAACAACTTTGTTTTCCTTTTTTAAAGTATCATAAAACTAGAACCTTTCATAAGAATATATTTTGCAAGTGTGTCTAGCTGAGTTGTGAGATAGTATAGTCTCTTTCGTTGAATAGGTTGTGGATTTGATCTAAAATTCAAGCTTTAGTCATTGGTGTATCACCCTGTTAAACAAATTATAATCCTTAAACAATCAAAAGTTGTCATTAGTATACAAGCATATAGTTTTGGTCAGTCATGATCACCGAGCGACAACACTCACCAAGCAGCAACCTTCACCGAGCACAGTGGTCACTGAAATGTTTTGAACACCGAGTAGTATATCAACCGAGCACTAGTCTATAGAGACACAACAAAGCACTAGTCTACAGAGACACAACCGAGCACCAGTCTACACTGAGAGACAATAGTTCACTAGGAAAAGCATATTTGAACTACACATTAGCTAAAGCACTTTAATCTTTAAAATAGCTTTTTTTCTTAGCTGGATAACCGTTTCTTATGGATCAAGAAAAATGTAAATGATGGATTTAATTAGTTAACTGATTGTATTCATGCAAACTAGGAGATCAAGGTCAATTTGTAAAACTTTGAT
Organism: Thuja plicata; assembly: GCA_018584345.1. Classification (NCBI taxonomy): domain Eukaryota; kingdom Viridiplantae; phylum Streptophyta; class Pinopsida; order Cupressales; family Cupressaceae; genus Thuja; species Thuja plicata. The sequence goes on from MU221730.1 coordinate 401,136, forward strand.
CTTAGAATTTTCAAGAAAAGCATGAAACCTAATTAGGTCAAAATCTTGTATATATAGATATATTAATCAATCAAGAACATGATGATTGTAGCTACCAAGGAAATCTATGGATCATATAGAGTTTTTCATGCAGGAGGATAGATAAATAAGAATTCAGTTATGAAGAACTACATTCAAGGCTACCGAGCAGAACAGAGGTATTATTCATCACAATAAGGTGATATACATTTTTGAGAACTTAATGGATCTGTAATTAGCATTATAAGATTGTAGAAATCACGTCATGTATTTTGTTACTCTCTAACAATTTTAGCAAGTAGTAAAATCCTTTCACAAGGTTGACTTAATAGTCTTAATGTAAATCTCTTAATCGAGTGCACACATACATTGTATTGCTAAAATCTCATAACCGAGTAGACTTAAAAAGTCTAACATGTTACTCCTAATAGGATAAGATCATAAGAAGTGATAACAACTTGTATCTCTAACAGGCACCTTCCATTCTGCAGATAGTGAAGCTTTGTGGGTTTCATCCCCACTGCATTTTTTTACCTTATAACAAAGTTTTCTATGTTACCAAATACTTGTGTCATGTGTAAATGAGTTTCATGAATGTTTCATTTACATGCATTTACATTTATGCTATGATATTCCATGCATGAAGTAGAAGCTAGATCTAAAGATTAATTGGTAAAAGTTTTAAGGGTACTAATTCACCCCTCCCCTCTCAGTACGCACCCTTCCATTATTCCAACAATTGGTATCAGAGCTAGATCTCTTATTCGGAAAATTTTAATCACTTGAGATAAAATAGCATACAATGGAAAGGTACAAGCTTGATAAGGATATTGAGAATCAGAAGTTACAAATACAGATTTTCTTTGAGCAATATAAAGAGGCAAGAAACAAAATGAAAGAGTTAGTGGATGAAAGAAAAGTCATGGCATCTTGCTACAATGCAACTGACTATCATGAAGAAGAGATACCTGACCTATTTGATTCATCTAAATCTAGATCTGGTAATACATATGACACATCTGAAGGAACCATTGCAAATATAAATGAAATCAATCAACATCTGACTGAACAAGTGAAAGTTATGCAAATCGGTCAAGAGACACAGATGGTAAGAATGATTGATGTTATGAATAATGCCAGAAAAGATGAAAAAGGAATAACTTTAGCTATTGATGACAGGAGAAAGGTTACTGAAAACTTGCAAGAGAAAGAATCTAAGATACAGAGACTTACTGAACATCGCATTGAGATCACCAATTAGATAGTTTGTATGAGTCATGAGGCCAACCGAGTAAACATGGAATTTTCTGGAAAATTGGAAGTTATTGGTGAACTAAAAGAAGAAAATGAGAAATTGAAGCATGAAATGAAGATTCAACAACAACATAATGATATGATCAAGAAATTTGAAGACAGTACAAAAAGAATGGATTAATTTCTGAATGGACAGAGAAGACTCAACAACCATACCAATTTAGGGTATATCGAGCATGAAGAATCATCAAACTGAGCTGATCAAAGGAATGTGTACACAAATCCAAGACCAAAGAAGCATTCATGTAATCACTATGAAAAAATAGGCAACACATCAAATTTTTGCAAGAGAAAAGCTAAAGTTATTCCTAAAACTACTTCTACATTCATAGGTAGTTGTTATAACTGTAACAAGCATGGACACAAAGCACATGAATGCAGATCTAAGCTGAACAAACCAAAGAAGAAATCTTACATGGAAAAACAATGTTCTACTTTCAGCATGCATGGCCACACATTTCATGAAAACAGGAAAAGGATATAGCAAGTTTGGAAACCTAAAGAACAAGAAAATGCATATCAACCAAGAAGAGTCGGTAATACATATGTTTGGGATTACAAAACTTGGGTAAATTACATAGCATGTGGTAGATATGGACATATAGCTACTAACTATATCAGGAAATGGATAAGAATATCTAGAAATTGGACTAGCCTGGAATGACATACTTACATTGTCATAAGGTCGATCACTTAAGCAAGGACTACAAAGAATGAGTGACAGAGTCAAACACTTTTACAAATGGAAATAATATTGAAGATGTCACAAGAATAAGAAATCAAATGTGGAGGAGAGCTTTAAACAATGATAATGTTGGACCAAGCACTACAGTTGGTGACACCTCATCTAATGGATCGAGTGATACCACCACCCCCACCTAAGCAATCTAAGTAAGTATGGAACTGCACTCTACAAAGCTTTATTTTACATTAGTTCCTATATTCATTAAGAACATACCAAATTAGCATGAATAAAGATGCACTATGGTATTGCATGTTATGTTTTGTGAATCTAATCTGGTTGGTCAATATGAACCGTGCATAAACTACACATTGGTGTACATGTGAAAAATAACTGAGTTGACACTATATACCGAGCATCATTGATAAACATGTGGAAGACAACCAAGTTGACACTTTGTGCCGAGTATTGTATACTCACTGAGCTAAAGACTTTGATGTGTTAACTGAGCATCTATGTTTTGTCAACTGAGTGGTAGGTGAAACATTTAATGCATCAGTTAGGGTATATTTTTCTATAAAAAGGGCAACGTGAACTCATTCATTCACCTAGCATTAAAGAGAAATTATAAAGTGAAGGAGTATGCAAAGAAGTTTTCTACAAAAACCAAAGCATACAAGGTATTATAGGACAAGCTCAAAGATATTGAAATTGAGAGCAACAAGATTTGGACTCAAATATTTAATCCACCCGAGTAGGTACTAGCTATTATCAAGACTGCTCACACTGAGGAGAAGTAGGCCACACCGATGCCCGAGCACATTTTCATCAATGACACCGAAGATGTCAATCCTATTGACTTAACCATAGTGGAAAGTAAGGCCATAGATGATATTCCTCAAATATTGCAATCATTAGGCGAAACACCAGATATAATTGTACAAGATATAACTCATGGTGATTCTGATGATAAGGCAAAGGCTGATGAAGATGACAATATTACCACTGAGAAAACAAATGAAAAGGACACTATTGATGTTGCACAGGCACAAATACCAGGTAATATGCCTTTACTAATGTAAGCAATCACTATCATGACTAAATCACAGTAGACACCACCTAAGACTGAAGCAGACATACCGATGGACAAAGGTGAGGAACAAGGGGAGAAGACAGATAAAAATGGAGAGGAAAAACATAGTGATGCACCCACCGAGGATAGTGGAAAGCCAGACAAGGTTTTAGGACAAGACAAGGTTGAAGTAGATATTTCTACAACTGACCAACAGGTACTAACTGAGAAACCTAGCCAAGGCACCACACCTCCAAAGCAATCAACAACATAAATTGAGCAACCAAAGGCTCTTGCTATCATACCTCATTCCCCTGCATCAAGCAACATTCAAAAGAACAAGAAGAGTAAATCACCTGTCACACTAGATGAGATCATAGACATACCTAACTCTGATCCAAGAACACTTGATCCTGAGTCACTGAAAAGGTATGGGGAGCTATGCAAAAGGAAAGCACAACAAGACAAGATCAAAATGGAACATAGAAATACACAAGTCCTAGAAACCGCAAAGGAGATTCTATTGCAGGTAGTTCCTAAAACATAGATTGATCAAAATGCACCCATCATTGATCAACTTGTAGTTCTGACCAAGGAAATCACACAATAGAATGTAGATGCTAAGAAGGTAATTGAGGAAAATAAGAAGAAAAATATCACTACAAACTCACAGAGAATCAACCAAGAAGTGGCAGAGAATAAGGTGAAACTTTCTGAACTAGTAACTACATTAGAACCTATTATTTTAGAATTAGTTACCTTAGTTCAAATGTTGTGCACTATTGAAAACTTCACTACCAAGCATAATGAACAGATAGCTAAGTTAAATGAGGATCTAAAAGCTAGTGCACAAAGTCTTTCAACCGAGCCAAATGCATTCCAACTACATTATGAAAATCTAGTTGAATCAAAATGGTTAAGACTTGAAATAAAAAAGGATAAAAGAAAAATTAGAGATGAAATAACCGAGCTACAAACCATGTTACTACCGAATCTCACATTGTTGATAACACACATGACTACGACAAAGACACTAATTGCCACCCTAGAGATGTTAGTAGTAGAAATCATCTATGACATGCACGCTCAAATCACATTGGACAAACTGACCCTAGAGCACTTAAAGGAGAAATGGGAGAAGTTGATGGCCATCATTAAGAAATCTCATTCACACATACCTGACAAGATATAAGTTTTAGATATTTTTCATTACTTTCAAAAAAGGGGGAAACATGTACATACATTGTATCTACATACCGAGGAATGCACAAAGGGGGAGTCATTGTAAAAATACAACACTTGGTATATATACTGTACATATAATTTTTTGATACTAATGTCAAAGGGGGAGATTGATAATCCTTAAAGGATCAGAAGTTGTCATTAGTATACAAGCAGACAGTTTTGGTCAGTCATGATCACCGAGAAACAACACTCATCGAAGCAACATTATTCACTGAGCACAGTGGTCACCAAAATTTTTTGAACACTGATTAGTATATCAATCAAGCACCATTTTATAGAGACACAACCGAGCACCAGTCTACACTGAGAGACAATAGTTCACCGAGAAAAGTGGATCTGAACAACACGTCAGCTAAAGCACTTTAATCTTTAAACTAGTTTTTTTTCTTAGCTAGATAACCATTTCTTGTGGATCAATAAAATCATAAATGATGGATTTAATTAGTTAACTAATTATATTCATGCAAACTAGGAGATCAAGGTCAAGTTATAAACCTTTGATCTTAGAGTTTTCAAGAAAAGCATGAAACCTAATTAGGTCAAAATCTTGTATATATAGATGTATTAATCAATCAAGAACATGATGATTGTAACTTCCAAGGACATCTATGGATCAGACATAGGTTTTCATGCATAAGGACAAATAAAGAAGAATTTAGTTATGAAGAACTACATTCAAGGCTACCAAGCAGAACATAGGTATTATTCATCACAATAAGGTGATATACACTTTTGAGAACTTAATGTATTTGTAATCAGCATTATAAGATTGCAGCAATCAAGTCATATATTTTGTTACTCTCTAACAATTGTAGCAAGCAGTAAAATCCTTTCACAAGGTGGACTTAACAGTCTTAATGTAAATCTCTTAATCAAGTGCACACATACATTGTGTTGCTAAAATCTCCTACCTGAGTAGACTTAACAAGTCTGACATATTACTCCTAATAGGGTAAGATCATCAAAAGTGATCATAGCTTGTAGCCCTAACACGCACCTTCCATTCTATAGATAGTGAAGCTTTGTGGGTTTCATCCCCACCATATTTTTTACCTTCTAACAAGGTTTTATACGTTACCAAATACTTGTGTCATGTTTAAATGAGTTTCATGAATGTTTCAATGTTTTTTTACATGCATTTACATTTATGCTATGATATTGCATGCATGAAGTAGACAAGAAACAATGGTTGTTTATGCAAGTAATGAGTACTAAAGATTAATTGGTAAAAGTTTTAAGGGTACTGATGCACCCCTCCCCTCTCAGTACACACCCTTCCATTATTTCAACAAACAAATAGGTTTCATTCAAAGAATATCTTTCTTTCCCTTTTCCTAGTGAATAAGATTAGTTTTTAGGATATCAAAAGTGGAGCTGGCCCATAACCCAGAGGTCTACTCTTCAAATAGGATACCCACATCCTGAGATTAGTCTCATGTTGGATGAGATTACTGAGTATCACACTTAAGCATTCAGGTGCAAATCCCTGTGACAATAGTTTTTGACACACCCGATGGGACTTTAAACTGATTCTTAGTTATTAAGAACTTCATCTTTATGTTGTCTTGGTGTGAACAACAATATTTCATCCTTTGGAGGCAATTTTTCAACACACCTAACAATTGTGGAGGAATATCTATTGGTTTTAAGATCAAGTGCTGGTATGTTTCAAAATAATTTTCTATTATGATTTCTAGCTCTTTATATGAGTATAAATGTCATTTTTTATGGACATTGTGCATACCCACCACCATATTATGGGAATAATTTCCATAAATCTCCTCATCAACCACATCACACTGAGGATGCTACCATTTTTATTCAAAATAATATTGTAGTAGCAAGTTACCAGCATTTCACATCTACTTGTGAGCCTCTCATCCCTTCCCACATCTTAGTTAATATAGATTTTAATGGGCTTGGGGATCAAATTATAGATCTTTTCAATAGGTTTATTAACCTTGGTTTAGGTTTTAAAAGGAATTCATCCCTGCGCATATAGAAGGAAGACATGGGATATCAGGAGTTGAAAATCCTTTTGTGGGGTTGGGCTAGATAGTTTCTTTAAAGTAGAAGACACCAAGGATTTGATATGCAGCTAGAGGAACCAACTTATGGAATCTTTCAATTGTGTATGATAATATGAATAAGTTAATACTTGGACATCGTTGCAGTAAAAGAGTAGAAAATAGAGGCACAAAAAAGGCAATATGAGGAGGATCTTGAAAGAGAGTTGGAAACACAAAAGGATCACCATAAAAAAGAGTTGGAGACACATAAATAATTGATAAAGGTCCTACTTGCCACAATTATAAAGTTTGAGGAATCCTTGTTAGCTTATTGCATTTTAGATTAGCTTATGGAAGAAAATCAATCTATAATTTCTCATAAGAAGTCAACAAAGTCACCTACTTCATCTGAAGAGAACCCTAAACAATTTGACATGAAAAAGAGGGAATTTGAATAATGGCTTCAGCAATAGATCACTACTAAAGAATTGGACATGATGTTATTTTCCAAGAAATAGGTTCCCAAGATCAAAATTCCAAAATTCATTTAGGGTGAGTCTCCCAAGTCCTCTAAGTGTGAAATTCCAAGGTTTAGGATTCATCCCTTGTTTCAAGAGCCTATAAAGGAAGAGCCTCAAACTTTGGATTCCCAAATTTTAGAGAGCATTTTATTGAGAAAGTAAAACACCATGAGGAACCTATTCAAGATTCAAAACCTCAAGAGAACCCTTCCCCAAACCTAGTGCAACCCCAAGAACCCAATGATATTTTGAATTATTAGGTTTTAGAGAAGCAAGAGGAGAGGTTAAAAGAAACTGAGATAAATCATGCACATGCTATTATGATTCTGCAAGATATTGAGAATGATAAATCATATTTTCTACCAGAGGTAAAAGAAATGAAAATTCTTGATGATGAAAGGGGTGATAATTGTGAGGTTCTTATTGATGTTTTTAGTTAGTTACTTGATTATGTTGAATTAAATGATGAGATACTGACTAATTTATTTTATCAACTTCATAATTATATTGATGAAAATGAAGAGGATATATCCATACTAACTCCAGGGATAAGTACAAAATAGCACAAATATTTGGACAAGGTGTTGGTATTTCATGAAACAAAAGAAGAAATGAACAAAATTTAATATTTTTCCTCCATAATAGATGATTTTTTTTAAATATTGATGTTAGGACACACCTTGAAAAATCTAAAGCTTTTGAAGAAACCTCTGAATCAGAACTTGTACTTCAAGAAGGAATTTTTGATGTCTCATTAAACCTTGGGAAGAGCTTCAATGAGGTAAAACTCAGTCCTTTTATGCAAAGGATTCAAGAGGACATGGAAGAAGAGTTATTTTGGGATGTAGAAGAAGCATTTTGTTCATATTTGGAGATTAAAGAAGAAGGAAGTGTTAGAGGTCATAGCTCTAAAAGAGGCATCGGGGACATCAAATGCAAACTAATAGGATGATGGAGAAACATACCATAAAGGTGGAACCAACATTCTTTCCATGAACATTTTCATCTCAGAAGGATGTCCTAGAAGACATCTATCCAGGTAGTAGAGGTCAAGTTTGCACCCAATCATGAGGTATCAATAGAGGAAATACATTCTTATCTTTTTTACACACCTCCAAGAATGACATTTGTAATCAAAATGAGGAGGTAGGCCAAATTATTTTTGTTCTTGAAGTAGTATTACAACAACTGACCCATTGTTTTTCACATCTCCATCTTGTCTCAAATATATTCAATTTTTTAAAGCATCTCAAGCTGGGAAGTAAAGGGTGTTACTACCAAAAACTATTCAATGGTTTTTTTTGAGTCGTCATCATTTCATTAGTTTAGGGTAGGCTAGTTTTTGTTTCTATTTTGAGTGTTAGTTTAGTTGTAGTTTTATTTCCTCTAAGTGTTGATTGCACATGTTTTAGTTCAGTAAAGTTTATTTTAGTTAGTAGGTGAATAACGATCACACTAATAGAATTCATTATAGGTATATGAAGAATAAATCCATCATATGAAACAACAAACAGATGTTTTCACTTTCACACATCATAAGCATCCACTTCACAGAACTATAATAAATTATAGTGTATGTAGTTTAAAGTTAGTTTTCAGTTTCAACTGTGAGGTGTGTAGTTTCAGTAGTTAGGAGTGTTTTATAAGTTTTTCAAGAAGGAAAGACTCTATTCATAATGGATATATTAGGAAACTATTCTGGGATGCTTAGAAAGCAAGCATTTAGTAGAAATTGCTAAATATGTTACCTAATTTTGCTAACAGCTCAATCAGATAGAGTCGGGACAACTTGTGCAGACAAAGGTAAATAGTATACATTTATTTCTATTAAGTCTTCATTACATGAGTATTATTTCATTAAGTATTTTCCAATTTCAATATAAATTAAAGTACAAGAATGAAATCATACAATGCTTAAAAAAATGTTGTATTCATTCATATGTTTGATGGAGTATTTCCTGCACAAGCCATGGGAATGACTAAAATAACATTATGAAAAATTAATATTTAAATACAAAAAATGACATATAGAGAGAGGAAGGGACCCATCGTTGCCTGATGAATGATGAATCTCATGGTTGCAAGGTTTAATATTTAGCTCTTCAGCTCTGTAAGTTGCTTTCCATGTCCTGATTACCTGTAGGAAGAGAGAGAAGAGTTTGTTAGAGCTCAGGGATTCTCATAAAACCATATATGAAATCAACAAAATCATATTTATCTCACATAATGTGTCAATTCATAGAGGAAAATGGAAGAGAAAAATAATTATCATTATTTTATCTAATGTGTTTGTTCATTGTGGAGGTATAGGTATCAAGGCCACTATTGAATACTTTAAGTTGGTATCATAAAAATTACAGAATGTTGGATAAAATGGGCTCCCATAAGGGTTGAGCCAAACATGCTATCAGTTCCATGCAATGCTTTAAATGGATGGAAGTGTACAATTCAGTATTATCATGCCATTGTAACTTAATCAAGTACATCACTTATGACGGTGAATTCTTTTTCATAAGAAATAGACATCTACTCAATGGGGTAATAGTGACATGATAATAGTGAAAATAAAACAAAATAAAACCTCATAATAGGTTTAAAAATGACCACAACAATGAAAATAAACAGAAAGAATCAATATAATGAGTGTTTCAAAATAGTGATTCAGAAATGTGAAGGACAATAAAAATAGGTCAAAAGGTGTGAAATCAGTACTCAACATGGTGATAGTTATACATTGATGAAATATAAATGCACTTTTGTGTATGTTTATACTATCATTTTCCATGTTTTTGAAATTGAACAACATTACAAAGATAACACTTATACATGATACGACATCAAATGTATGAGATAAAGAATTGTCTGTACTGTAATGAAATGATTAAAATAGATAATGGCAAGGAACACATAACAACATTGATACCTCATAAAAGGATACAATAAATTTAGGTACAAAATAGAGCATAATTTCAATGAAAGCATTAAAAATGATGATAGTGACTGCTATAGTAATGAAGACCATGAAAATATTACTATTTAATGGAATAGATCCAATGGTACAAGATAATCAAGCAAAGGGATATTTTTACCAGATGACACATAAGAAAGATCATGAAAACAAAAGGATGAAGTCGTAATCATGAACGATAATAGCTGAAGCACAATAAGAGGACAAGGATTTTCCATTTGGAGTTCTACAATGGTATACATGGTGACAATAAAAAGAGGCTAGCAAGTACCAAGAAACAAAGCATGTGTGCTTGAATAAATACAGAACAAGGTCATTCAAATAAGCATGACATTGTCATAAAAAGGACAACATAAAAAATTAAGTACAATGAATATTATAGTTCTAAAATGAGAATCAAGCTAAGAGAATATTACAACCAAGATAGAATAGTCAAAAGCATGCTAAATCAATAATATCCACCAATAGAGCATAAAAACACAAGGTTTCTCAGCTACATGATGAGCACTCAACAATAGACATGGTTTCATATGGTACAAGGAATAGTAAAAGAAATTACAACACATAAAGATAGAGGAGTTTCTTTTCATGTCATTTTAGAACTAGTAGTGGATCAAAGATGTCCTTTATTCATAAAATGTATCAATGGAACAATGAATAAAGTATTATAAAGAATAATTAGCATTCTGTATAATGTATCGCATAAGATCAATAATAAAGGCTTAAAGAACAATGGATATTCAAGTTTAGAAAGTATCCATTTTCTATCGAGGGGCAAAATAAATACTAGTGAAAGAGAATGTCATAAACATGAAAGAAATAGAGATGCCAAATTAAAGGTATCATTAAAGAGCAACATGCTTCTTGAATAACAAAAAATACAAGAACATAAAAAGCTACGACCTGGGAGAAAGAATCAAACCCTTGAAAGAAACATAACCAAATTTTTTAAATGATCGATGATTCATCATTAAAGATAATAATATAGAGCATCAAGGGTTTGCATGCATCCAAGAAGCATAGGTTTGTGGCTAAATTAATTTTCATTTCTTCCAAAAAACTAGTCACCGTGCCATAAAATATTCAAAGCATCTAAAATACAGTCTAGAGAAAATGAAAACCCTCTATGAAGTATCAAAAGAAAAATTATAGTTGGTGGGGTAAATTTGACTTGGAATGAGGAGGCCTTGACCATGTTGTTAGGTACTTGGGAATTCCATTTGCTGTGGATCCTATTATAAATAAAATGTGGTGTTGGGTCAAAGATAGGATTCTCAATAAATTGAACAAATGGGATAGCAACCTCCTCTCATTCCCAAGAAGATTCCAAGTGTGCCAGAAAATCCTCTCTTCTTACCCAATTTACTTCTCTTCTGCCTAGAATTTTAACTAGAACCAATTTAACCTTATCAAGAAGTTTGTCAGAGACTTTCTCTGGTTAGATCGTAGATGCAACAGGAAGATGCATGTTGTTTCTTGGGAATTGTGCACCATAGAAAAAGGCTTGGGGGTGGCCTAGGGTTGAAGGACCTTAGAACCCAAGGCATTGCATTTGCAGTTAAATGGATTTCTAAAGCCTCCATAGGACAAGAACCTTGGAAGATCTTGATAAGAAACTACCTTTCTAGGGCTCATCCTAGTAAATCCAAGGCTCGGAATAATTTGTGCTATTCAGACCTTCTTGTAATTGATAGTAAGGTAGTTGTTGAAGGCTCAGCTGTCTTCAAGACTATGAGATGAACCTCCTTACAACAATATGGTGAGAATGCACAAAATAACAGAATATAGAGCAATAGCAGAACTCAGAATGAATCTATTGATCACGAGCCACTTCGAGGGGGTAACCTCCTTTGAGCAAGCTCAATACAATAAATTCATCGGTGTCCATGAAAGGCGTCAACCTACTCTTATATACTAAGTACAATCTAGAAAAGTAATACTACCTATGCATGTGGGATAATAAAATATACTCACAGGATGACTTACAAAGCATATGCGTCTGACAACACTACACTAACAAAATAAACAGAAGGAACACACAGGTTCCTAACATCCCCTCTCTCTTAAAAAAAGCTTTGTCCTCAAAGCTTAAGGTGTGGAAATTGTTGTTGAAACTGAAGAAGGGGTTCCCAGGTAGCATCCTCTGGTTGCATGCCATGCCACTAAATCAAGACCTCAGAGATGGAGTGAGAACGAAGTTGACGAGTGCGTTGGTCAATGATTGCCGCTGGCTCCAAAATAATGGATCCTTCCTTATCCATTTCAGGGAGAGCAGTTTGTGCAATGACGTTGGTACCAAGAAATTTCTTTACAAAAGAAACATGAAATACTGGATGAATGCGGGAAGAAGGAGGAAGTTCTAGTTTATAAGCAACTGAACCAATCTTCTGCAGAACCTTGTAAGGCCCATAAAATTTTGGGGCCAGCTTATGACGCCCTTTAAGCTTTAGGGATGATTGCTTGTATGGTTGTAGACAAAGAAAAACCATATCCCCAACTTGAAAGGAGCACTCAGAATGGTGTTGATCTGCTTGTTGTTTCATGCAATTACGGGCCATGTGAAGATTATCCTGTAGGGTGCGAAGAATCTGATCCCTAGTGCGGAGAACTATGTCAACTGCTTAGACTGGTGAGCTGCTAGGAGTGTAGGGAAGGAGCACTGGAGGTGCCTAACCAGAGACTGCTTCATATGGAGTCATTTTAGAGGCAGTGTGGTAAGAGGTATTGTACCACCATTCAGCTAAAGGAAGCCACTTGGCCCACTGATGTTGTTGTTCGGAAGTGAAGCAGCAAAGATAAGTTTCCAAGCATTTGTCGACAATTTCAATCTGACCATCAGTTTGTGGGTGATAGCTCAAACTCATCTTCAGTTTGGTGCCAGTTTGTTGAAATAGTTCAGTCCAAAAATGACTGGTAAAAGTTGCATCACGATCAGAGACAATGGAAGAAGGGAGGCCATCAAGATGGAAGATCTGGTCCATGAAGATTTGTGCAACTGAGGAGGCAGTATAGGGGTGGCTGAGGGCACAAAAATTACTATATTTAGAGAGACAATCAACCACAACCAAGATCACTGTCTTGCCACCTGATTTAGGAAGCCCTTCAATTAAATCCATAGAAATATCAGTCCAAATCTGTGTAGCGATGGGCAATGGTTCTAGCAAGCTAGGAAGGAGGGTTGTTTCACCCTTGTGGCGTTGGCAAGTATCACATTCAGCCACCATCTATTGAATCATCTATTTCATTCCTTTCCAAAAGAAGTTTCACCTTGCCCGCTCATAAGTTTTGAGGAATCCTAAGTGCCCTGCCGAAGGAGAAGCATGGAGTTCATAAAAAATAGCCTGTTGCAGATCTAGGTTCTGAGGAAGCACTAGACGACCCTTGTATCAGAGAGAAGCACCATCCCAAGAGTAATGTGGTACAGCAAAAGGATTATTGGCCAGCTGGTGAATGATTTGAGATAAAGAAGAGTCACTGACATAGCCCTGCTGAACAGATGCTAACCAATTGGGAATT
>MU221730.1:423882-435694 GCA_018584345.1 Thuja plicata
CTAGGGAAAACCTTTCGGTAAAAAACCCCAGCACTCCAAAACCTGCACAATGTATTGATCAAAACTATTACAGCTACAATACACTTGCAATGCAAGTTCTTTCAGAAGATTTCAAAACCCTTGAAGATAAATCACGGCAGCATAAACCATTCCAACAATACACTCACATCACTTATCTTCGCAACCCTAAAAAACACTTATATCATGCGCTTCACTTTTTAGGGCTACTCCCAAAGATAACCGTATTAGGGTTTTACCATTCTCCGAGAAAATAGGAAACCCAAAAAAAATTTCGGGCCGATGCCCCGAACCCCATGATTGGGGAAGAGTGTACAGTACTCAAATTTATCAATTGCCACATGTCTTCACCTTTCATTAAATCTTCCTAACATAGCTCTTACGTGTCATAGGAATCTTTCATAACCGTTTTAGCCATGATCTCCTTACACACATTCAAGATGTCGACACATCAACATTATTTGCAAGAAATACATTTTACAAAACAAATAATAAGAATAGGAATTATCCAAGGTTGAGACACCTTATTCCTAACAATATATACCACCTTCTTACCCATAATCCATATATCTTCTCCCATACCAAATCGCAATGGCATCTTGAAGCTCATATACCTGAGTGGAATAGATACTTTACCTCCATTTGGACAAGACCTTTTGAACCCAAGACTATCTATTCTTTGTGGAGACTCTTGTTGCATAAGCTAACTTTTAAGAAACCTAATGGAGATTCTAATTTGTGCACTGTATGTAGGAATCTTGAATTTTTTCTCCATATCCTTTTTGATTGTTTATTTGCCTCTGAAGTTTGGAACCTGTTTGGTCTCACTTACAATTGTCATTTCAATGTTTTGAATATCATCTCAGGATGCATTAACAGCAACAAATTGTGCAATACTTTATGGTCTATCCTTTCTTCTATTGTATTGTGGTGTATTTGGAAGGCTTGAAATAATGATGTGATGGCAGGGAAGGACCAGAATATTATTAAGTCTCTAAGGAGACTCATTTACTTTGATCTTTCCTTGCAGGTCACCGTAGTGATCAAGATGAAAGAGAAAATTCATGTAGATCCTGAGAGATGGTAAGGATACCATTGAGAAAAAAGACATAGAACCAGGTCTATTGGAATGGAGTTTGATAACCACCTTGCTGAGTTCATACCACAAGTAAGGCAATCCACATAGGAGATGCCTGCTGGAGGAGGGGCGATCAGATCCCACGAGATCATTGGATATAATGTTGTTTCCTCGGACTCTAATGAGTCTGATGCAAATCACGATACTCCTCCTGAGTGATTTATTTGTTTAAGATACATATGTTTTTTTTAGTTAATATGGTATAATTCACGAAAATAGCAAGTGTAATTTTTTGAGCTCTTTTTTTATCTGGCTGAGGATAACATTCCAGCCCTAGTTTTATTAATCCGTAAAATCTGTTGTTATGATTCGTAAACTCTGATGCAACACTTTTTTAATTACCTTATATGCAATAGAAAAAAAAAAATTGTAGCTATAATAATGTCATCATGAAGAAACATATACAAATTTCAAAGAGGGATTTCCAGCAATAATTAGCCATGACTGCAAAATGGGAAACAAATGGAGCTTAAAGTACTTATAGATTTGCAACATAGGTTCATCAAAACCTCCCCAAAACCTTCAAAATATCCATGGACACACCATCAAACCATAACCTTGGTAGTGCAGGCATGGTAAGAAGAGCGACAAAGTGGAAAGTGCAAATGATAAGATGAAATTAAACTTTGTTTCAGGGCTCAGGTATACCCTAAGTTGGGTATTTTTACCTTATTATTATATTTCTATGACCTCAAATAATACCTTTTGTGGTTTTTAGTGCTATTATTTATTTATTTTTTCATTTTCAAGTTTTGAAAATGATGCAGGAGCATCTTCGATTTTCTCAGTTGCTGCTTTGTAGAGTTCTTGAAATGTTGCTCAGTTTCTGTGTTGGCTGAGGGACCCAGTCGCTATAGAAATTAGAAAACCTTGGTGCTTGGCATATGTTGGTTTCTCAGCATGTATTGTGGCTTGGAGATTCCTGTGGAGCTTGGTCATCGTGCTTGATCAATGATGCCTAGCTTGCTCAGCATGTGTTGGTTTGCTGGCACTCGACAGTTTGGCTTGCCGACTAGTTTTCTAGCATATCTGGGAGGTCATCATGATGCATTTATTTGTGTAGCATGTGATTGTGACATGGATCGATCATGGGGATGTGTGTGGACCTATTTGGGTCTTGGATATTTATCCTATGTCATTTAATATTTGTTTACAAGCTGAATTGTTGCTTGAATATGTATTTATTGTAAGGGTTTATTTAATTTGTAATTTGAAACAGGCTGACTTATGGCCATGCTAGTATTTAAGGAGGTTTGGGGTAGAGTATTAGGGAGATCAGAGGAGATCATATCTAAGGATTTGAGTATTGGATCTAAATTTGGTGGAAGATGCCTTGGTGGGCTAGTAGCATGTTGGCTTAGGAACTAGGAGATTTCTTGGGGCATGTGTGCACAAGTTTAGATCTTGCTAGAGGTTTCCTACAAGGTTACTATATGGTGAGTCACAAATCTGGACTAGTAAGGAGGTGATCTGAAAATTGCAGAAGATCTGTGTTAGATCTTGGATTTATATCTTTTTAATTGATCGTAACTAGGAAGGCCGTATAGCCTAACATGTTGAATGTAATTTTTGTTTTATGGAAATAGATCTCATATGTTGATTGTATTTCTATGTTTCTGGTTGTTCCATTGTCATTTCTTTGGGCTGCTATTTTGGATAGTCCATTCTTGTACCCTTCAACCTGCATCTCGTCAGGTGTTGTCATAGCTTGAAGTTCTTAAGTGTGTAGATAGATCATCAAAGGTGAGGCAGTTTGCACCAGGACCTTGGGTTGGAAAGTTGGTGATTTGTTGCAGAGGGTTTGCATAGATCTTGAAGATGCATCCAAAGAAGAACCACGAGATTACAGAAGAAGAACCTAAGTGATGCAGGAGCATCTTGGGTTCCTTGGAAATCTTGATCAACCAAAAATATGTCTGTTTTAGTTCAGTGGTTTTTTGGAGGCTACTCTTTAAAGTGCTTAGTTACCTTCTTAACAAGTCATTTATGTTGCTCAGTTGGTCTTCACCGAGTTGTTCCTGTTACTCGGTCAACTTCTTACCGAGTTGTTTATTTTGATGTTGGATCTTTTGGCCAACTTTTGCATTTAATTTTTGTAGCATAATTAATTTGGGATCTCTCATTGGGGTGTGTCCAGACCTAAATCTAGGTCTTTGATGTTTCCTATGTTGGATCTTTAGGATTTGAGTGTCGACCTCTTTGACGGACTCTTGTATATATTTGGTTTTCTATTCTTAGATTAGGGGATCAATTCTTGGATAGAATATATAGTACTAGCAGATTTAGATCGCAAGTCTGTGACCTTGCATGTATGAAGATTATTCTATAAACTTCTGAATGTATATGGTCAAAATCGGGAAGGCCTTACAGCCCAACATGTAATAAGTTTGATGAAATAATATAAAGTTCAATTGTTTCTTCTCTCCCTTTCTGTGTTATTGCTTCTATGTTAAACTGTAAGTTGGTTTGGATAGTTGGGAGTGCCTTGGGCCCCTATTCTATGTACCCTCCTTGCGTCAGGTGGTATCAGAGTGAAGGTAAGATCTAGGTTCCTTCTTGTAATCCCTAACCCGAGTTGGTTGATATTGTTGTGGGGTAGCAGATTGTGATTTGACCTATAATTACAGAGGGTCTCAAGATGGTTCATGGGAGAGGAAATGAAGATCCAAGTCTAGCTGGTATGTTAAGACAGATGGCTACAAGATTGGAAGCTGTTGAGATAGCCTAGCGCAGAGGAAGAAATCTTGAAGATGTTAGTGATGATGAATTGGAAGAAGTGCAAGGAGAAGCTACACCTGCACCTATGATAGATCAGGAAAAAGAGAGATTCCTGTGAGCTTTGACAAGTTTGAAGTCCACACCTCAATTTAATCCTCCTGAGTATAGTGGAAAGTTAGATCTGATGAGTTGATAGATTGGATAGAAGAGATGGAAAAATTCTTTGAGTATGAGAATGTATTAGAGGAGAAGAAAGTAAAGATTGCAAGTACAAATTTGAAAGGTCATGCATCCTTGTGGTGGGAGCATCTGCAATTGGATCATAAAGAGAAGGGTAAAGACAAGATCAAGGTATGGGGCAAGATGATAAATAAATTGAAAGGAAATTTTCTACCTTGTGATTACCAGATTAACCTAGTTAGGACAATGCAAATTTTTAAGAAGAAAGATAGCTCAGTAAAAGATTACACCAAGGAATTCTATAGATTAGACATCAGATCTGGACATGCTGAAGATGAAGTGGAAAGAATAGAAAGGTATCTAAATGGATTAAGTAGTTCTATACAAGATGAGATCGGCTTGGTAAAAAAAGAGAGCATTGAAGAGGCATATTAGTTTTTCCTAAAAGATGAGGAAAATTTGAACAAAAGATATGAACAAAGGCAAAGAGGAATAGTTGGTAGATTCCCTAGAGGAAGAGGTAGATCTCATGGTGAAAATAGTTGAGCTGAACCAGACAAGACAATTTCAGACACATGTCAAGATAAGGGAAAGACATAATGGAAAGGCGGAAGTTCATCCTAAGGAATAGGTAACTACTCCTGAGGTGGTTATAGTAGAAGAGGGTTCCAAGGAACTTGTTACAATTGTGGTGAAGAAGGACATAGATCTTTTGAGTACACACATGCAAGAAAGAAATTTGATAGTAGAAGAAATTCTTTGGTGCAAGAATAGTCACTGAATGAAGCTAGGAAGGAAGGAAATCTAACGATCAAAACGATATTATGGAGTGAGAAAGATAAACAGGATCCTGTTAGGAAAAGTTTGTTCAAGACCAGATGTAGAGTTGCAGAAAAAGTTTGCAAAGTAATTGTTTATGGTGGAAGCTCAGATAATCTAGCATCTAAGGAAATGGTCACAAAGTTGTAGTTGGAAATAATGAATCATCCAAAGCCCTATCAGATTTCATGGATAAAGGATGACCAAACATTAATGGTGAGTGAACAATGTTTTGTAAATCTAAAAAATGGAAAGTATTATGATAAGGTGTTGTGTGATATTATGTCAATGGATTGTTGTCATATTTTGTTGGATAGACCTTGGCAATATGATAGACATTCTATACATGATGGAAGAGTGAATATATATACTATTTGGGTTGATGGTAAGAAATGAGCCTTGTTACCTTTGGTTGAAGAATCTGTTGGTGAGATATGTACATCTGTGAACATTTTTTAATGGAAGGTAGACAGTTTGTTAAGGATTTGAAAAGGAATGATATTTGTTATGCTTTGATTCCTAACAAACTGAGTAAGAACACAGAATATAAAGTTCCTACAGAAGTTGAGAAATTTCTTACCGAGTACAAGGAGATCATTTCAGATAATGTACCTAATGGTTTGCCACCGATGAGAGATATTAGTCATTGTATGGATCTGATTCCTGGAGCTATTTTACCAAACAAGAAACCACATTGGTTGACACCGACTGAGAATAAAGAACTCAACCAACAAGTTCATGAGTGTAATACCCCAAAATTGGCATCTTGCAACCCTAACCAATTTTGTTGTATTTATCAACCATCAAAGTCCTATCGTACTAGGAAATCTTGATTTATGACTGACTTTACTTGACCTAAGTGTCAAATGTAGAAAACCCTAAATCTGCATTAATCACATACTATATTTAATTCCTAAACATGAATTACAATTGGCTAAATAAACCCTACGATTGAATTAATTTAATTACAAAGTCCTAGCACTTTAATTAAATTAAATTCACCCTTTTAGCTAAAACACATAAAAAGGAATTAAATAACATTTTATTATTAAATAAATATCCTCATTTCAATAATTGAATTTAATTATTCAAATAATTGAGAAAGTGCATTTATGAGGTCATATTTCATTTATTATAATCAAATAACCCTTCCAAAATCCTCACTTTAGTTCAGAAATGGAAACTCTGAGTTAACTATAATTTGAAAGTGTAACAAACCAATTAACTGTTTCATTCACTCCAATAGATGATTGTCTCTCTCAAGGAAACTTATCGTTCTAAACTGGACTCTCATTCTATAAAAGAACCCTATTGTCTCTCATTCAAGGGGAGAGAATTCATATTTTTGGAGTATTGAATCACTATTGGATTGTTAGCTCAAACTTGTGTGCATTCAAGATTTCATTGTTCTCATTATTATTGCAATAGATTAATCATGCATAGCTTAGTCTCTTTCAAGTATTCCTAGCTTAATCTCATCTTCCATTTCTAAACTAATCTTGTATACTCATTTCTAGATTAAATATTGCACTTTCATTCTAAACTTGCATCGCAACAGCGTTTCGATGGTCACTTCATTGTGTTCTCCTAGATTTGTACGATGAGGGATTCTTATTGAACATTTTGGCTTCATCACGACTACACAAGTGTTTGATCCTCGCTCTCGATCTTCAAAAGTTCTTTTGGTTAGCATTTGTCATACATTGTGGCATCCTGCATGAGATCTTAGTACCATATACATTGCATTTACATATCTCCATTCACAAGTGCATTAACATCAATCATCTGCATACATACATATCTATGCCTACATATACATATCATAAAATCAAAACATGTGCATCTCATACATATTCATAAAATCAAAACATGTGCATTTCATACATATTCTTGCATACATTTTCATACATCTAATCATCTAATCTCTAGCATACATCTCATAATATACAACATGACAAGTCCAATGATACCAAAAGTAGAGCTCATATATATATATATATATATATATATCTTGAATGTCGATACAAAATGGGTGCTACTCAAGAAAATTCTATCTCAAAAATGATATAATACAAAGATGCCAACACATCAGATACATCATGTGATCCAATATGCAAATATCGATCAAATATACTGAATCTAGCTCTGGCCCTCTCCCTCATCACTCGGAGGAGGTGGAAGAGGAGGCATATCTACATGAGGTGGTTCCTGTGTGCCATCTAAGGATTTGGCATATGCTAAGAATCTTAGCACCTGCTCTGCTCCATCAGGAACTATACCGACATAAGCTACATAATAGTAGGCCGCTCAGGAGGACTGATGCCATCTCTCCTCCTGAGATCTCTCCAGCTGCTCTCGAATCTCTTGTAGCTCTCAATATCTATCAGCAAGTCATGCATCTCATACCACTAGTTGTATCTCCAGGCCCCCAAGCTATTGTAGTAGGCCTCAGACTCTTTCTCTAGATCTCTGCAAGGAATCCTGCGTCTGTGCCAATAAGTCACCTGGTACTGGATCTTGTGCAGGCTTCTTTTGTTGCTCCTGCGGCTCCTTCTCTACCTACTCGGTTGTCTGCTCCATCCTCCATCTGGAGTGTCTCTCCTGTGCCCCACTACTGCCATCTTTGAGACTGATCCCCATATGTCAAGGAGGGATGTTGACCTGTATAGTACGTGGTCGAGGCCCCTGATGTGGAGGTAGCTGCAATCCTTGTTGTGGTGGCGGTTGTGAAATTTGTTGATGTACTGCCTGTGCTGGTGCTCCCAACCCTACTAGATCTATGAAATGAGGGAATGGATAGTAAGAAAAGTACTCTCTATATGTTGGTTTCATGCCGTCATTCGCTACCCCAGCCATATAATCCCAACAAATCAATAGTAATACCTGAACATCTATCATACTGTGACCAGGGTCTAGTCATGCTGACCAGCCCTTCCTCACCTCATTAGTGAAGTGGATGTATGGGAAGTACTCCTTGTAAATATCCTATGGTTGCCTAAACTTCTGCCACACCCATGTCAAATGAAACCTCTCGATCACTGCAATAGAGCAGTCGATCAGGGGCTGTGAACAGAACATGTATCTAAGCTGGCCTTGAGTATCATCCTAGTCCTCCATCTCTCTCCAAGGTCACCATACTACTACTACCAATTCATCTAGCTGAGCACGCCACTGCTCGGTCTTATCCAGTGCAGACTGGGTCATCTAACCTTTGTACCTATAAATGAAAGGCTCATGCAGCTTCCTCATATCCTCACAAATGGGCCTGGAGATAGGCAGGTGCTCTCATGCCCACACCTGTAGTACCTATATATATCTTATATATATCTTGAATGTCAATACAAAATGGGTGCTACTCGAGCACATTCTATCTCAAAAATGATATAATACAAAGATGCCAATGCATCAGATACATCATGTGATCCAATATGCAAATATCAATCAAATATACTGGCTCTGGCCCTCTCCCTCATCACCCAGAGGAGGTGGAGGAGGAGGCATATCTGCATGAGGTGGTTCCTGTGTGCCATCTGAGGTTCTGGCATATGTTGAGAATCTCGGCACCTGCTCTACTCCATCAGGAACTATACCGACATAAGCTACATAATAGTAGGCCGCTCAAGAGGACTGATGCCATGTCTCCTCCAGAGATCTCACCAGCTGCTCTCAAATCTCTTGTAGCTCTTGATCTCTATCAGTGAGTCATGCATCTCATATTGCTAGTTGTATCTCCAGGCCCCCAAGCTGCCACTGCAAGCCTCAGACTCTCACTCTGGATCTCTGCAGGGAATCTTGTGTCTGTGCCAATAAGTCACCTGGTACTGGATCTTATGCAGGCTACTCCTGCGGCTCCTTCTTTGCCTACTTAGTTGTCTGCTTCATCCTCTGTCTAGAGTGCCTCTCCTGTGTGCCACTACCGCCATCTCCAAGATTGATCCCCATATGCTGAGGAGGGATTACCACCTGTATAGTACATGGTCGAGGCCCCTGATGTGGAGGCGGCTGCAATCCCTGCTGTGTTGGTGGTTGTGACACTTGCTGATGTATTTCCTGTGCTGGTGCTCCCAACCCTACTAGATCTATGAAATGAGGGAATGGATGGCAAGAAAAGTACTCTCTGTATGTTGGCATCATGCCACCATTTTCTACCCCAGCCATATAATCCCAGCGAGTCAATAGTAATGCCTGAACATCTATCATACTATGACCAGGGTCTATCCATGCTGACCAGCCCTTCCTCACCTCATCAATGAAGCAGGCATATGGGAAGTACTCCTTGGAAATATCTTGTGGTTGCCTAAACTGCCGCCACACCCGTGTCAAAGGAAACCTCTTGATCACTACAATAGAACGGCCGATCAGGGGCTATGAATAGAACATGCATCTAAGCTGGCCTCGAGCATTATCCCAGTCCTCAGTCTCTCTCCAAGGTCACCATACTACTGCTACCAAGTCATCTAGCTGAGCCCGCCACTACGTGGGCTGGGTTATCTGACCTTTGTACCTATCAATGAAAGGCTCATGCGGCTTCCTTATATCCTCACAAATGGGCCTAGAGATAGGGAGGTGCTCTCATGCCCACACCTATAGTACAAAAACACCTATAGCCATACTTTTCACCTCTCTATAGGCGATCTCATGCATCTCATGGTACATATGGCTAGCATACACTAACCCCATTCATACTGTATTGGCTCCGCCAGCATCCGCTGCAACATCCTCCCCCACCCCCACTCTAAACCGTGCTAACCATCATCCAGCATCAGGTAACACCCTAGGAATGCTGCTAATACCACAACCAAGTGATGCCTCAGCCCGTACTCTTTGATTAGCTCCTCCCATGGAATGGCCCTACCCATGACAAGATCATCCTGTAATAAATCCCTGAGTGCTATTGTACCTACCCACGGATATACATCATACTCAACCCATGGACCATGTAAAGGGATCCTCAGTATCCTATATATATCCTCAGGGGAAACTGTCAGCTTTCCCTGCAGAAGGTGGAAGGTGTTCATCTCCAAATGGAAATGCTCCACCAGTGCTCCTAGTAATCTGTAATTCACCCGAATATCGGGTACCTCACAGAGGTGTAACAATCCCAGTGCATCAATGTGGGCTACCTCGGCATCATCTAACTGCCTAACCAGCCCACCGATGGTTGGATGGTGTGATCTAAAGGCAATATCTAGAAAATTAACCTGCCAAACATTCAAACAACAGCGCACAATCAGTACTCGGCTAATGATTAAAAGTCATTCAAAACAAAACTGATAAATGAAGCTACACAGACATCCTAAACAAGGCTACAAATTTGAAAAAACACTAATGGACTGAACAAGACTCTGCTACACTCCAAATTGCTTTTCCCCGCGCGAAGAAGCAACATTTGTGCAAAACTTCGCGCGAAGAAGTTCACTATTGGATGTGAAGTTTCACTCTCACGTGAATATCACCTAGTCTAGCATGAGAAAACCCCCTTTCCAAGGGTTTCTCATGTGAGACATGGGTGCCCTCCCGTGTGAGGTCACGCGAGCTTTTGCATAGGCAGGCGCGAAGAACCTAGTTCTGCGCACGAGGACCCGCAAGTTAAACTTTAAAAATGCTAAAAATGATGCCAAAAATCTATGAAATGCAACAAAAATAGAATCAACAGGGAGGTATTCGATCACTTACCGGTACCCCATATGTCGTCGGCCGACTGTGATGCCTGGATCGCTCGAAACGATGAGAACTCACGGGGACCACCATTTTCGCTCTGAACTCTTCTCCCAAAAGTCAAAATATGCAAATGAATTGAAAAAGACCCTTTTGGCCTATATATAGGTTTTGACCTAATTTTCAAATGTGCTCCATTTTGCGTGAAAATATTTCCCTTGGCTAAATCGACCGCTCTGAATCCATTTTTGGGATCGAAGTTGAAATCTAACACTTTTATATAGCTCAAAATTGCATTTTAAATTTTTGGGACCGACATGATCAGACGCTTGTGCAGTTGACTTTCTTACGTCGCTTTCTTGTCAGAATCATATCCAATCAACACTTTCTCAATATATTCACAATTTTCATCAAAATTCAACTCTAGTTGACTCAAGTCAACCCTGGTCAAACTTGATCAACCAGACCTCAAAATCATTTGAAATCACTTATGAATCTTTTGGAATCTTCCATAATCTATTTTGAGTTCTTCTCGACCTTCGATTTAACATCTATCTACAATTTATTGCTTTCAATCACCATTATGGTGTGTCATCTTTCCATTTCGCTCCTGAGGGGGCAGGATGATTACATCATTGAATCACTTCAAATCTATTTTAATCAATCTGATCTAATTTTGAAAAGTCCTTGTTGCTAGGGGTATCTCATCACTTGGGTCATGTTCAGTTTTTCTACTTCACAGTTAAAACTGGGTATTCCATAATTTCTCACTAGGGGTATCCATGTTCCTTACAATCTTGTCATCTAAATGTAATCACCTAAAAATGGTCACATAAACCCTAGACCCCCAATCTTAGCAATTAATCAAGAAACCCTAATCTTGATTAAACCTAAGTCCTAAATCAAACAAGCAATTATCGAATTCGAACTGATCTGACCTAAACCCTAGGTCCTAATCAATCATCGTACTTGATTAATTAATTAATTCCTAAAATCAAATTACATTGGCAAATAAACATTATGTTAATTATTTAATTGATATTATGACATATTAATTAAATAAAAATTACAAAATTGTCAATTAAATCAAAAAGGAATTAAATTAATTATAAAATCATAAATGTGCATTCAAAATCAATTTAATTATTAAAAAGGCATATGACATCATCAAATCCAGTTAACTGATTTATCAAAATGGAAACAATCCAGTTCCACTCAGTTAACTGATTCTCTACTGTTTATCATTTTAGAAACATTTCAGTTAACTGTGAACTGATTTTG
>MU221730.1:435988-485369 GCA_018584345.1 Thuja plicata
CTAATTTAGAGCACACTTTGTTTTGGGCTTAAAACTAAATCTCTCATATTTCAATTTGGTGCTTCTAAAACGAATCTTAATCAGCTTTGGATGAACAACAAATTGCATTCATTTAGATTAATCAGAGTATTTTACTATCAGCATATAGATTAAATCCTTCGTTTAGGTCCTCGGTGTAGTCACTGAGCTTGTAATGACCTGAGAGCAAGCTCATACTCCTTCCTTCTAGAAGGCAACAGGTCGATTCTTTCGGACATGCAGGGTGAATGAATCGATATTCATTCCTGTATGAAGCTGAAGAGAAATGACTATGTTGAAGTGTTCTGCTAAATAGAGGCCACTTTTACAATGCACACTAAATTATTAGGTATTTAAGCAATCTAACCCAGATCCCTGAGGATCAAGCTTCATTCTAGAGATGGTTCTCGAAATCTCATTATTAGGTATCGGGGCAATCTAACCCAGATCCCTAAGGATCAAGCCTTGTTCTGGAGATGGTTATCAAAATCCCACTGCCGGGTATTGGGGCAATCTAACCCAAATTCCTGAGAGTCGAGCTTCATTCTAGAAATGGTTCTCGAAACCCCATTGCCAGGTATCGGGGCAATCTAACCCAGATTCCTGAGAGTCAAGATTCATTCAGGAGATGGTTTTCAAAATCTCACTGCTGGGTATCAAGGAAATCTAACTCGAATTCCTGAGAGTCAAGCTTCATTCTGGAGAAGGTTTTCAAAATCCCACTACCAGTTATTGGGCCAATCTAACCCAGATTCCTGAGCGTCAAGCTTTTCTCTGGAGATGGTTCTTGAAATCTCATTACCAGGTAACGGGGCAATCTAACCTGGATTCCTGAGAGTCAAGCTTCATTCTGGAGATGACCCTCAAAAGCTCTTTTAACCGATATCTGGGTGACCAACCTAGATTTCAAAGATTCAAGCTTCATTCTGGAGATGATTCTGAAACTCGATCTAACTGATATATGGGAAATCTATCCTAGATCTTGGGGGACTAAGCTTTTTTCTGGAGATATTCCTAAAAATATCTATTGACTATCTTTCAATAAACAGGTATCGGGGAAATCTAAACCTGACTCCTGAAGATTGAGCCTCATTCTGGGGACAACCTTTTGAAAGGTGATAATCTATTAGGTATTTGGGAAATCTAACCCGTATTCTTGAGAGTCAAGCTTCATTTTGGATATGATTATGAAACTCAACTTAACCGATGTCTCGGCAATCTAACCTAGACTTCAGAGAGTTAAGCTCCATTTTGGAGATGGCTCTGAAACCTTCATCAATCAATCTTTACATCATCAATTCTCGAAATCAATTTCAACTATTCTTCTATGCTTCAAACATGAGACTATTCTTTGAATCAATGTGCTACTCGCACATCAATTCAAAGAGGGGAAAAATGTAATACCCCAAAATTGGCATCTTGCAACCCTAACCAATTTTGTTGTATTTATCAACCATCAAATTCCTATGGTACTAGGAAATCCTGATTTTTGACTGACTTTACTTGACCTAAGTGTCAAATGTAGAAAACCCTAAATCTGCATTAATCACATACTATATTTAATTCCTAAATATCAATTACAATTGGCTAAATAAACCCTATGATTGAATTAATTTAATTACAAAGTCCTAGAATTTTAATTAAATTCAATTCACTCTTTTAGCTAAAACACATAAAAAGGAATTAAATAACATTTGATTATTAAATAAATATCCTCATTTCAATAATTGATTTTAATTTTTCAAATAATTGAGAAAGGGCATTTATGAGGTCATATTTCATTTATTCTAATCAAACAATCCTTCCAAAATCCTCACTTCAGTTCATAAATGGAAACTTTGAGTTAACTATAATTCGAAAGTGCAACAAACCAATTAACTATTTCATTCTCTCCAAAATCCAACAGTTGACTATCTCTCTCAAGGAAACTTACCGTTCTGAACTAGACTCTCATTCTATAAAAGAACCCTCTTGTCTCTCATTCAAGGGGAGAAGAATGCATGTTTTTGGAGTATCGAATCATTGTTGGATTGTTAGCTCAAACTTGTGTGCATTCAAGATTTCATTGTTCTCATTATTATTGTAATAGATTAATATCATTCAATAGATTAATCATGCATAACTTAGTCTCTTTCAAGTATTCCTAGCTTAATCTCATCTTCCATTTCTATACTAATCTTGCATACTCATTTCTAGATTAAATATTGCATTTGCATTATACATTAAATCCTTTGTTCTCATATTGATCTTGGTTGTTGGACTCTCATATTCTGAGAGCTGCTCAAAACTCCATCTAGATAGGAGGCAATAGGTCGGCTCATCCATGCATGCAGGATGGATAACTTCTTATTCATTCATGTATGTGATTGATGAATAAGGACTATGTTGGAGTGTATGGCTAGATAAAGAGGCCACATTTAGCATATACAATGAGTTGTTGAACAAGGGTTTGATCAGAGAAATTTTGAGTCCATGTGTAGTACCAGCTGTATTGGCACCTAAGAAGAATGGAGAATGGTGAATGTGCACTGATTCAAGAGAAATCAATAAGATCATAATTAAGTATAGGTTTCCTATACCGAGGATGGATGATATAATGGATTGTATGAGTGGAGTAAAATATTTTACCAAAATTGATTTGAAGACTGGATATCATCATATCAAGATCAGAGAAGGTGATGAGTGGAAGACTTATTTCAAGACAAAAGAAGGTTTGTATGAGTGGTTGGTTATGCCCTTTGGTTTAACTAATGCACCGAGTACATTTATGAGGTTACTGAATGAATTTTTGAAGAAAATCTTGAATAAATGTGTGATTGTATACTTGGATGATATTATGATATTTAGTAAGACTAGGGAAGAGCATTTGATGCATATAAGACAAGTATTGCAGAGATTGAAAGAGGAAACATTGTTGATAAATCTGAAAAAGTGCTCCTTCATGAAAGAAGAACTTTTGTATTTAGGTTTTGTGATTTTAGCTTATGGTTTAAAGATGGATCCTAAGAAGGTTGAAGCTATACTTAGTTGGCCTACACCTAATAATGTCAGTGAGGTAAGATCATTTCATGAATTGGAAAGTTTTGATAGAAAGTTTATCAGAAATTCCAGTTCTATTTGTAATGTTATGACTGAGATAATGAGAGGAGACAAAAGAGGATTAAAATGGACAAATGGAGTTGATAAGAGTTTTGAGACTTTGAATTAGAAGGTTTTTGAATTTCCTGTATTAGCCTTACTTGATTTTAATAAGGTATTTCAAGTTGAATGTGATGCAAGTGGAAGTGCAATAGGAGCTATGTTGACTCAGGAAGGTAAACCTGTTGCTTTTTTTAGTGAAAATTTAAATAATGCTAAAAGGAAATATTATGTCTATGATCAAGAATTCTATGCTATTGTTAAAGCTCTGAAGAAATGGAGACATTACTTGATGCCAAGTGAATTTGTGTCATACACCGATCATAAGGATTTATAGTATTTGGTTAGTCATAATAAGTTGAACCATAGACATATGAAATGGGTAGAGTATTTGCAGAGTTTCACATTTGTGATAAAGCATAAGAGTGGAGTTTCTAACCGAGTTGTTGATGCATTGAGTAGAAGAAGATATTTGTTGACTGAAATGAGAATTGAAGTTCTTGGTTTTGATGACATGAAGCATTTGTATGAAAATGATCCTGATTTTTCTGAGCAGAGGAGAGTGTTCAAATAACCTATTCCAAATCAACCAAGTAAGTATGAAGACTATTTCATTCAAGAAGATATGTTGTTCAAAGGTATTCAATTGTGCATACCGAGAGGATCAATGAGAACTAATTTGATAAAGGAAAAACATAGTAGTGGTTTGGCTGGACATTTTGGTATTGATAAAACATTGAATTTACTCAAGGAAAGGTATTTTTTTCCTCATTTGTATAAGGATGTTCATAAATTTGTGAAAAGTTGTAGAGTTTGTCAAGTTGCAAAGGAGTAAGTCAGAATACTGGATTGTATACATCGATTTCTGTTCCTGAGAAACCTTGGAGTGATATCAACATGGATTTTTTTCTTGGCTTACTGCGGACAACAAGATGTAATGATTCCATATTTGTTGTTGTGGATAGATTTTCTAAGATGACACATTTCATACTATGTAGAAAAACATCAGATGTAGTACATATAGCAGATCTTTTCTTTAAGGAGATTGTCAGATTGCATGGATTACCAAGGAGTATCATCTCTAACCAAGATAGTAAGTTTGTCAGTTATTTTTGGAAAACACTTCGGAAGAAGTTGGACACCGAGTTGAAGTATAGTTCTACATTTCATCCACAGACTGATGGACAAACAGAGGTTGTAAACCTAAGTGTGGGTAAATTGTTAAGATGCTTAGTTGGAGACAGACCGAGTAATTGGGATATGATATTGTCAAAAGAAGAGTTTTCATATGATATTTCAGTGAATAGAAGCACTGGAAAGACACCTTTTGAGATTGTTAATGGCACACAACCAAGAGGTATATCAAACTTGAGAGATATTGCTAGAGAAGAGAAAATAAGTGTTGAAGCAGAAAAGTTTGTTGAGTTCATGGAGACATTGCATAAGGATGTAGAACATGAGTTGGAGCAAAGTAATCAGAAATACAAGGATAGTGTAGATAGGTCAAGAAGACATAAAAAATTTGAAGTTATTGATGCAGTTATGGTTCATTTCAAGAAAGGCAGATTTCCTATCGGAACATATGAAAAATTGAAAATGAATATATTTGGTCCTTGAAAAATATTGAGAAGATTTGACAGTGGAAATGATTATGAAGTAGAATTACCTGATGACATGTATATATCACCTATATTCAATATTTCATATTTGTATGAGTATCATAAACCTGATGAAGAAGTGACAGTACCGAGTGATTATCCTAAGAAACAGATAGAGGAAGGTGAGAAGATTTTGAAATAGAGATTTGGCATAAGTACAAGAGGAAAGGAATGTATGGAATATATGATAAAATGGAAGAACAAATTTCTGGAGGAATAATCTTGGGTTTCTCAATCTAAGTTGGATTCCATTCAAGTTGTACCTGACACATGATTTGGAGAATCATTTCTTTCAATCCCAGGTGTCTGATGTAGGAGCATCTTGGGTTCCTTGGCAATCCTGATCAACCAAAAATATGTTTGTTTAAATTCATTAGTTTGTTGGAGGTTGCTCGATAAAGTGCTCAGTAATTACTTTTGCTCGGGCTCGGTTACTTGTTTAGTCTTTCTTTACCAATGGGTCTCGGTGGCTATTTTGGATGATCGGTTGTTCTTCACTGAGTTATCTTTGTTGCTCAGTTAACTTCTTACCGAGTCATTTATGTTGCTCAGTTGGTCTTCACCGAGTTGTTCCTGTTACTCGATCGGCTTCTTACCGAGTTGCTTATTTTGATGTTGGATCTTCTGGCCGACTTCTGAATTTAATTTTTGTAGCATAATTAATGTGGGATCTCTCATTGGGATGCATGCGGATCTAAATCTGGGTCTTTGTTGTTTCCTATGTTGGATCTTTAGGAACTGAGTGTCAACCTCTTTGGTGGACTCTTGTATATATTTTGTTTTCTTTTCTTAGATTAGGGAATCAATTCTTGGATATAAGATATAGTACTAGTAGATTCAGATCGCAGGTCTGTGACCTCACATGTATGAAGATTATTCTTTAAACTTCTGAATGTATATGGCCAAAAATGGGAAGGCCTTATAGCCCGACATGTAATAAGTTTAATGAAATAATATAAAGTTATGTTGTTTCTTCTCTCCCTTTCTGTGTTGTTGCTTCCGTGTTGTTATACAATTTGGTTTGGATAGTTGGGAGTGCCTTGGGCCCTATTCTCCGTACCCTCCTTGCCTCACTAAGGAGGGAATAAGTCTTGAATATTTTTTAGCTTTGCAGAGACAAGTGCAAGATCTTCAGAATGATTTTCATTCTTGTAGTGAAAAGATAGTCGATTCGAGGCAGATTGCGAAGGTTGTCAATAGATCACCGATCAAGAGATCATTGAAATCTTACAATCAGATTGCCAAAGTGAGGTAGTTGACCTAAGAAGAGATACGATTTGGTATGATTGAGTTGAAGAAATAAGTGAAGGAAATAGAGATAGAGATTCAGAGAAGATTTCCTTTGTGGAAGCGTGTTGTTGGAAAGCATTTTTCTGAACCTGAGGTTGATAAAGGCATGTGAAGTGTTGCTAGTGTGAATGTTGAAGGGGAAATAATTCTTAGTGAAGGCTTGGAGGATCTTGCTTATTCTAAGGAGGATATTGTTGAGAACAGTTCATCTGTGCATTTTTTTGTTGAAGAGGTGATTAGTTTTCATAGTCAGATAGATGGATCTGATGTGGAGATTGTAGAGCATCTTATCGTGGATGATGAGATTGCTAGTGAGATGGAAGAGATACCTTCGACTATGGGTATTGTTGAGGAGGTCGGTATTGATGACATTGTTGACAGAGATGTTGACCTAGATTTGTTTGTTGATGATTTTGTGATTGGATCAATTGACGAACTTGTCAAGGATAGTGGTAAGTCCATTAATGTTGTTGATTTTTTTACTCAATATGAGGTTCTGGATGAGACTGGTGAAGATGGTGGACATCTTGATCTGTTGCTTGTTGATAAGCTTGAGTGCTTTGATGAGGTTACTGTTGATGTGGATTTGGCTTTGGATCTGCATGTTGTTACTGCAGATGGATATGAGTTGGCTACTCTTATTGTTGAGATGGGTTGTGGTGATAATTTGCATGTTGATTGGTTAGTGGTGATACAGATGCTTCTAGTATTTAGATAGTTGGATCAGATGTGGATGATTTGCAGATTGGCTCTCTTTTCCTTTATGGAGTGGAAGCCTTTGGTGAAGATGAAGTTGGTTGCAGAGCTTTCTTTTGGCATCAAAGTGTAGGACACACTTTTCTAATTACCTCAGGAGTCTGATGCAGGAGCATCTTGGATTTTCATAGTAGCTTCTTTGCAGAGTTCTTACAATGTTGCTTGGTTTCTTTGTTGGCTGAGGGACCCAATCGTTGAAGAGGGCTCAGTCATTGTAGAACTTGGCAAACCCTGGTGCTCAGCATATATTGGTTGCTCAACATGTATTGTGGCTGGATGATTCCTATGGAGCTTGGTCATCATGCTTTCTCGACGATTCCTGGCTTGCTCGGCATGTGTTGGTTTTTTGGCACTCCACAATTTGGCTTGTCGACTGGTGTTCTGGAAGATCTAGGAGGCTGACTTGATGCATTTAATTTGTGTAGCATGTGATCATGACATGGATCAATCGTGGGGATGTGTGGGGACCTATTTGGGTCTTAGATCTTTATCCTATGTCATTTAATATTTATTTGCAAGATGACTTGTGGCTTGAATATGTATTTAATGTAAGGGTTTATTTAACTTTTAATTTTTAATAGGCCGACTTGTGGTCATGCTAGTATTTAAGGAGGTCTGGGGTAGAGTGTTAGGGAGATCAAAGGAGATTAGGTCTGAGGATCTGAGTATTGGATATGAATTTGGTGGAAGATACCTTGGTGGGCTAGTACCATGTTGGCTTAGGAACAAGGAGATTGCTTGGGGCATGTGTGCACAAGTTTAGATCTTGTTGGAGGTTTCCTACCAAGTTGATGTGTGGTGAGTCACAGATCTGGACTAGTAAGGAGATGATATGAAACTTGCAGAAGATCTGTGTTAGATCTTGGATTTATATCTTTGTAATTGGTCATAACTGAGAAGGCCTTATAGCCCAACATGTTGAATGTAATTTTTATTTTATGGAAATATATCTCATATGTTAATTGTATTTATGTGTTTCTGGTTGTTTTTTTGTTGTTTCTTTGGGCTGCTAGTTTGGACAGTCCATTCTTGGACCCTTCGACTACATCCTGTCATAAAAATGTAACAATTTTTGCCTTATTATTATATTTTTATGCCCTTAACTCATACCTTATGTTGTATTTAGTGTTATTGTTTGTTTATTTTGCATTTTCAAATTTTCAAAAATGTAAAATATTTATTAAGTGATTTTTAAATAACCACTTAACAAATATATTATTTTTTATATAATGAAAAAATAAAGGGGTATGTTCCTTAGGTTTTTATTTTCATACAAAGTTGATATTTTTATAAATAAATTTAATTAATGTTATTATTAGAGAAAATAAAAATGGGAGACGATTTTGAGCCAAAGGAGGTGTAACCGAGGGGGAGTTTGAGTTTGCAAACAATGTAGAGAGGATGAAGAGGTGTTTTGATAGATTTTATGTTAGTTCCACACTATTTTAAAGGTGTACAAGGGTTATTCATCAGTCAAGATGAGTTTTGAGGCAACTATCTTCATGATTCTATCAATTAGACTCCTCTTTTCATGGGATTTCCTTACAAATTTGACCCTTGGTGATTTCTTGACTTCATGAGGTGTTTTGGTTAGTTTAGAGGTAGTTCGACATCAATTTAAGGGACCATATCATTTATGCAAGGTTCAAGGAGGGTTTTTAAGTAGTTAAATGTATCTTTCTAGAAGTTACACACTTATTTTGGTGGGATTTTCTCTTCTATACGACCAGTGAGATATTAATGCAATTTGGGAGGAGAAAGCAAGATGGGACCTTCAGTGCAAATTCAGTTACAGTTCAGTTTACCTTGGAGATTTCTTTAGAGTTAGTGAAAGAATTTATATAAGGCTTTTGATTATATTATTTTCTTAGTTTTATTCTTTTTGCCTTTTAGAAGCATTGTAGCTCAATTTGTAGCAGAGATTCCTCATTATTCAACAACGAAAGTTGGTTTTCCTTCTCAATTTATGGGTGTGGAGTATTGTTGTAAATTATTTGATTAAAATGTTGTGTTTTCCTTCATTTTATCAAGTTCCTTCAATATTAAAAGCAAAAATTAGCATGCTATAGTGCAAGTCTATGATTGTGTCTCATTTTTGGTGTTGCAAAATTTTTGAAACAACTTTGTTTTCCTTTTTCAAAGAATCATAGAACCAAAACCTTTTATAAGAACCTATTTCATAAGCATGTATAGCTGAGTTGTGTGATAATATAGTCTCTTTACTTGAATAGTTTATCATTTTGATTTGGAAATCAAGCTTTAGTCATTGGTGTATCACCATGTTAGACAAATAGGTTTCATTCAAAGCATATATTTCTTTCCCTTTTCCCAGTGAATCAGATTAGTTTTTAGCATATCAAAAGGGGATTCGATCCGTAATCCAAAGGTCCACTCTCAAAATAGGATGCTCACATCTTGAGAGTAGTCCCATGTTGCATGGGATTACTGAGTACCACACTTAAGCATTTGGGTGCAAATACCCATGACAATAATAAATATGAAAAGAATGGGTGAGGATATTTAGGATATTGCCTCACTTAATCTCCTAGGGCATATATTCTGAGCTCAACCTAGCCTCTTGAAAATTGATTGTGAGATATCATAAAGTGAAAATGTCATTTGATATATGGAAGATGTGATCCTAAAGTATAAATAGTACGTCTATCTAATGTGATTTTAGAGAAAGTGATAGAAAATTTGGTAGATTATGATAAATAATGGAGTGATTTGGAAGGCATGTGAGAAGATTATATGTGCATTTGGAGGTTAATAGGCACATTAGGAAATCATTAGTGAATATCAGTCAAAATTATGAAAATAAACACAAGGAAACAAAAAGGATTATGCCTAAGATGGGAGAGATGCAACCATGGAAGACTTGAGGGAGGTATTACAAGCCTTTATCAACATATCCTTATGCGCGTGGGCTATAAAATACTAGAAAATGTATGTTGTGGAAGAAAAATAGTTTTTATAAGGTTGAGAAAGAAAATAATATATTTTATATGCTTTAAAATTATATATAATAGCATTCATGCTTAATTTACTATTATAAAATATATTAGTAATCTTATCATTTTGGGGTAAAATCTACTATTTAAATATAGATATTTTAAACTATAAACTAAGAACACATATCCAAGACACTATAATGTTCACACTCATGTCTTGTTTTAAATTTTGACCCAAAATATTAGGGATGAATTTATAGATCAAATAAGTTTAGGTCTAGTGAAAATTAATATGAAGTTCATAGACAAGTGAGACGAGTAAATCCAGGGAAAAGGATAAGCACTAATCAATTTTATAATCTAATCGTACACATGATAAATAATACCTCCATAGAAATAACCCCTTATCCATAGAATAGAAATATGTTAATGTATCAAGGATGACAAAATTTAAAGCCATGGACATAAAGCATATCACAATCAATATGATGTAAATTAGCTAAAAAAAAGACCTTTGAGGATCCACAATGATGAATAATCCAAGAATAGGTTAGTAGGATCAAATAAGTATGGAAAAATGAAGTCCTAGAGTTTAATCAAGATGTGATAATGAAATAGAAACCAAGCTAGATCCACTCCCTAGACAAATCTAATATAAAATAATGTAATAAGAAGATATCTATAAAAAACATATTAAGGGTGAAGGATAAATCCCAATGTCTAATTGTAGGTCATTTAGGGATATCAAGTTAATAAAAGTATAAGGAAAAAAACCACTTTACGTAAATATCCAGGTTAATTAAATAAATTAAAAAATTTAATAAATTAGCTAGGGATTGATAATTGAAATTACTAAAACTAAAAATTTGAATCAATCAAATAAATTCAATGTATAAGTACTTAGCTCTAATTTAAATATAGATAGATTTATCTATTCTAGGAATTTATTTGCCAACTCTAACTATATATTATCTAGCTTCACTTCTATGAGTGCAAAACTAAACTAGATGCACTAATTTAAACATGTAATGTACAAACTTGATTTAACACAATCTTGCAAATGGGAAAACCATTGACCTCCCTTTTTGGTATATGATTTTTTGTAAGGATATGTAAATTTCACAACAACCTTTGGGGAATCTACTAGATCAAAGAGTCAATTTCTCCTTAATTTAATTATTCAACAACAATGAACCAAGGTCAAGTACAATAATAAATCATGTAATATGTTACAAAGATGATGATACAATACTAATGTGACCCATTTTATCTACCTGTAAATATAATTTTATGTATTTAATCAATTTAAAGATGTGTACTAGACAATTCATTTCTATTAGAGTTATTATTTAGATGATAAAAACAAGCTACACTTTAATTAGCTTGAACCAATCAATTTAAAAGATCTGAATTTAAATTTTTCATTTAAAATTTTAGAATTTACATTCGCTAGCATAAAATTGATATGAATCAATTGCATATTAACACATTTAAAATTGATATAAAAAAATTAATATTATCAAGATAAAAATTAAAAAATATATATATTAAAAAAAAAAAAAAATAGACACTGTTTACCAACATCTATACAAAACATATCATCTTAAATATAAAGATATACACTCTATCCCATAAGCCCAAAAATATAAGAGGCAAACAAAAAAAAAAGAAAGAAGAAGAAAAAAGAGTTGTACTTATTTATTCCTACGTATTTATATATGCTTATTTATTCCTACGTATTTATATATGCTTATGCATTTCAAAGGGCACTCATTTGTGACAATATCATCACTCGTTAAACAACATTTCCAATGATTTATTGTACCTTTTGAACTATACATGTTTTGTTTTAATTGGGATCACTTTTCATTACATTGATTATTCTCCTTTTAAAGGCTCAAATGCTTCGTCTTTATTCACCCGTATGAGGAAAGGCATAGATTTGTATACGTGTTCTATCAATTTGACTCCTATTAGAAAATGTCGTTACCAAAATTAGAAAGAAAGATGAATAGGGAAGGGATTCAATATTTGTGTTTTTTTATAAATGTAATAATTTGGAATTATTTTAAATTTTTAATAGTAATGCATTTGATATGGTTTTAGTTAGAGTGTTTTAGCCATATAGTATTAGATATAATATTATATTAATATGTTTTGTTGGAGTGTTAAAAAGTTATATTGATAGTTTTGTATTAAATTTGGGTTTGTTGGTATGTCGAGGTAGCATTAGTTGATAAATTGTTCTTTAGATCTAATAAGATCATTTCATTGAATTATTAGAAATAATGGCCGACACTAAAAACTTCAAAGTCATTATTTATAGTGTTATCCAACTAAAAATAGTGGGATTTAAATATGTAAGTACAATTTCAACTATTAAAACATACTCAATTATTAGATCATGTCTCGCAATAAAATGTATTCTTAGGTAGATATTTGCAATGATGGATATCTTTTAAAGGATTAATTATTATCTCTGTGAAATTGTAAAGTTTATCCTAAAACATGTGATCATATTATTGATAGGATGCGTGACTTTATTGAGTAATATGTTTTTATTTTAAAATACTTGTTACTCTAAGTGAAAATGTAGATGAAATTGGTAAATCTTTTACTTTGTATTTAATGACTCAAAACTACTTTTTACATTTTTTTTTTTATCATCATTATCTTTGTTTTCTTTATATTAATCAAACTTATAGTGCGAATATCTCTAATTATTATATTATAGTTTCACTTTTATTTATATGATTACAATATTTTTGAGCCATTATAAATTCAATAGAAAATCAGAAATTGATATGAACCATGAAAGTCTTTAAAAAGACACTTGACTTAAAAATTTATAATTATATATTATTGTTTCACTTTCATATATATATTCTAAATCAAAAGCTAGAAGTTAACACAACCCTAAAAATGACATTAGTCCCAAATGCAACCTAGAGAATGGGTTTTTAACTAATACTCTATTATGGTAGATAGACAATATGGTAGATGGACAATATTATTTATGTGGTCCATACAAACATTATTAGGGCCCATAAATATTTGTCACGTATTGACATTGCCATTGATAGTCCCTTTTAAACTAACTTGCATGTACTTTTTCATTGTTTCTATTAAGATATAATTGTCTTGGTTATCATAAATAGACTTTAGGAGGGGAAGCATGCTCTTCAACGAGGTAAAGGAGGAGACATGATGAGTGAAAGAAATTTATAGTGAACTTAGAAAGGAAGTAATGTATCTAGATGATTTGTCAAGAAAATGACATAAAGGTGATATGATTGTTGCAAACCGTCAAAACACATTTTTCATTTTAACTATAGTCAAACTATGACACAAATTTCATCATGCTTGTTCAAATATCACTATGGCTTTGCATGTAGATTAAGTCCATGCCAAGAAAGTGCAAGGTAATGTTATATTTTATGCACACTTTATACCTTTGTTTTTTTTGTTTTTGTTTTTTTGGGGGGGAGGGGGGAGGAGGGGATAAATATCAAAGGATTTTTTTAATATAATTGTTGGTATTGGGACTTTGAGTTCTAAGTATTTAAATATTATTTAATGGTTTGGCATTATCAATTAAGGAATTTTTTGGAATGTTAGAAAATATTTTATATCTAAATTGTAATTATACATAATTTAAAGTGAAATGGTGGTTGGGTATGGAATATTTCTATATTTTTGTTTAATGATGAAATTTATATAATTATGGCATTTTGGCATAATGTCTTAAATGCAATTATATATTGACAAATGATACACTCTTGTCTTAAGTTTGACCTATGCACTCATTCGTATCTATCTTTATTTTCTCACTTCCATTCATTCTTACACATTTGTCATTCACCCTTTAGTTATTACACTCCACTTGCAGTCGCCCAATACTTGTCCTTCTTATCTTGAGATTATCATTTCCTTATCCAAGTGTAATTTTGTGCTACTTGAGATTGATTTCTCAACACATGGGATAAATCCCCTAATTCAAATTCGAAAATCAAATTTAACTTGAACACCACTTTGACTTCATGTGATTGGTTCAATTAATACATGTTTCTATATTTCAGTATTGAAATACATTTAATGTGTCGAGAAATCACATGCTAGAATATGAAAAGTCATATATAATGATAAGAAGAAAAAAATCAAAATCATTAGTGTGCACTTTAATTTTTAGAAGGAAATTAAAATAAAATTTATATTTGCATATTAGACCACCTGCATTATTTATGTAGTCTTCAAATCTTTACTTATAGTCATTAAGTTATTTGATCTAAGAGATTGACCTAGAATAACTTGACCTAGCAATAAGTCAATCTCCTTGAAGGTGTTTATAAACACTACCATCCTTACAAACAAACCAAATATTCAAATTTAAGGGTGAACCAATTTCAAGTGTTTACATTTTTTCGATTTAGATTTGTGTGTTAGTATTCAAATATTTGGCAATCAAGATCAAACTTAAGGCACTTAGGACCAAACTCACAATGTTTAGGAGTGGCCTTTAATGTTTTTTAAATTTATTAATACCATCAAAAGATAATTAAATAATTCAAAGTTAAAAATAAACTACTTTGTAATTGTTACATTGTTATTAGGATTCAACTGTGTAATTTTGGTGCCCACACCCATAACATGTTTAGACGTCATTTTACTCTATTTCCTCGTTCGTTTCCTTGTAATAAAGATACCAATAATCTTTCATGTTGTTTCTAATCAATTTTCTATACTAATATGGGCCTCCCTTTGTTTGGACACACAACATTCATAGTAGCATCCATGAAATTTAAACTCTATAGAACCTTTTTAAATTGAATTTTATTAAAATTAATACTTTTCTAAATGAATTCCTATATGTGTCGCCTTTTAATTTCATCAAATTTCACCTCCATTAACATTTTCCTTCTATCTTGTTTAAATAATCACAACTACACTCAACTTTGCATTGTCATTCCTCCTTCCACTTTTTTTTTTTAAATTTTAAATATCTACTTGTGATTAGAATGCATATAATAGACCAACCAAGATTGAAAATGTGTGGGGTCTGATCTAATCCTCCTTCCACTTTTTTTTTCAGTTTAAATATCTACTTGTGATTAAAATGCATATAATAGACCAACCTTGATTTAAAACTAATACCATTCCAAGATTGAAAATGTGTGGGATTTAATCTAATCCCCTTAGATCAACCCCTTTTTAGAGCCTTATATGCAACCTCTTCTACTCCTACTCACATGCTAACAAAAATATCAATTTGCTTCAAGTTTTTACATCAAATAAAGTCTCTTAAAACAAAATTTTATAGGCAAGTATCCCTCAATATTAACTTTCTAAAAATATATTGAGGCGTTACAAAAAATGAGAAACTATTTTAACAAATATTTAAAAATTACATTGCATTTTACATAGATGTCCTTGTTTTGAATAGTGGATTATTAACACACTATGTTAAATATAGGTTGAATTTTTTATTATTATCAACTAAAAATAATAATAAATAAAATATTCATCAAAAAATAACTAAAAAATATCCACTCTCGATATTGGAATTAATTATTTGTCATTCAAGTTATGTGCTAAAATAAAAAATTTATTCAAGTTAGTAGAAATATTAAAAAAATGAAACCTAACCAAATATGATATAAATATTTAAAGGAAAATTAGAAAAAAAAAATATTTGAATCTTCATAGATAATGTCATATAATATTAGTTTAAATTATTCTTAAAATCTTGATAGTTTGTTTAGTATAATTGATAGAACATGTTCAATGCTAAAAATATTATTTTAAGATTCCAATTAAAATGTGGAACACACTACTAAATTTTCACCCATGGTTGGAGCTCTATAAGAGCTTGAAGTCATAAACCTTTTGTAGTCATTCCTAAAATCTTTAATCCAAAACTATCCTTATGAATATCCATTTACTAACTACTTTCCTTGTATTTATATCTCCTTTTTTTTTGCCTCTATAACTCCCATTTAGTGACTTATTTTTTAGAACTTGAAATACTTACTTATTTTTAGAACTTCTTTCCATACTACCAAGACAATAACTTCCCAATAATTAAACTATTAGCTTCACCTTGTAGCCTCTAGCTTATGTATTAATTTTACCCTCATTCTTAAAAATACCATTGCACATAGCACACTAGTATAATATCACACATACTATTCCTCTATCAAAAATACCAAAGGAAGGCTTCATTGTGTAGCATCATTTTTTTTAAACATGAAAAACAATTATTTTGAACAAATTAGAAAGTATGTAAAGTAGAAGGCCCAAGGCCATAATAGGAAAACCCAACACCTAACAAGAAGAGGTTCCAAAAGGAACCCCACCAGAAAAGAAACTACACAATTGTATCCTCCCTAATTATCTTTTCCAAAGTCTCTATATATTCAAGACCCATGAGGTCACAATCCTCCACATCCCACCTATCCAATTTCTCTAAAGCCCATTTTGCTAGAAAATTAGCCGCTATATTCCATTCATGAGGAGTATGACAAAAAGAAATATAATCTAAATAAGTGAACAAATTCTAAATTTTCTTTACCACCAAGGCTAAATGTCAGTTAGCTTCATCCAGATGTTGTGTATTCAACATGTCAATTACAATATAAGATTTAGATTCACAAATAATATTCTTTCAAGCAAGAGAATATTATTTTTAATAGCATGAAGAATAACTATATCCTCCATAAGGTTATTAGAGTGATCCCCCTTATAAGTATAGAATAAGAACACAACAACTCCATCACTATCTCTACCAATACCCCCATTTCCTACATGTTCAGGATTCCCCCTGGAAGAGCCC
Organism: Thuja plicata; assembly: GCA_018584345.1. NCBI lineage: Eukaryota > Viridiplantae > Streptophyta > Pinopsida > Cupressales > Cupressaceae > Thuja > Thuja plicata. Next base: position 452,629 of record MU221730.1, read on the forward strand.
TCCATGTTAACTTTTCAAACTCCCTCAAGAAAAGGAAGCCATCTCCTATCTCTATGAAATTTTTTTTTATCTCGTCTCAATCTTCTCTTAACAAAGAGGCCAATTCAATTTCCAATTAGATTCAAATTTCCAATCACTGTCAAATCACCAGAAACAACTCATTTTGCAAAAATGGTTTCATGCTACCTACAAGCAATATTTATCCACTAGAGAACTCATTAATGTTGGCAAGTTACTTGATGAGTATTACATAAGGGTTGTCATTTATGGAAACACTACTTATTGGCATGGTCGCTTGGTGTGCATTTCAATTTTGGAGATTCTGTTATAAAAAATTACTAAGTACAGGAAGCAATTGACAGGGTATAGTTACACAGTTTTGACTAGCGAGCATAGTATGTGAATACTTTATACCTGTGAGCTTAGAGATATATTTTATGGGATATAATTGAGCTTCAGTTAATTTCACTTGTATTTTGGAGTTGAAAGGAGAGAGTTACATCTTGTTCAGGTTATGCAAAAATAGTGCAGCAGTGTAACATGGCAGATGAGTGGTCACGATGATTAAGGGAGTATTCTATGGAATCTAGAAGTGCTACTTTGGATTTGGATTCCGTCCTACCCTAATTTTGTTGATGTATGATTGTCGAATATGTATTTTTTATTTGCATAAGTGTTGGACATGTTTTGTGATGTATTTGTGAGTCAACTTGAAGAATCTTTGAGATCGAGTATATAAGTGAAGTTTTTTTATGATGTGAAGGGGTGTGCAAAATGTGTAGATGCATTATGATATCAAAATCATATAGCAGATGTTGTGAGGTTTAATTGGGACTACTTGAGCATAGAAGATTCTTGTATAGTTCATATTGATAAATCATTGTAATAGACTATTTTGTTTTGTAAGAGCATTGAGCTCCTTGTATACCTCTAACAGGGTTTCCATCCTTCAACAAGGATATGTACTAAATTTAATATTCAGCTCCTTACAGGTGCAGGTATCCTAACAGGAACACTATACTTTTTATTGCATCATTTGTGGGTATCATCCCCACCGGGGTTATCCCTTTCCCAGGGTTTCCTCGTGAAAAATTATGGTTTTGTTGATGACATGTAACTGATTGAATGTTTGATAATGTTAAGTTGAAGATGATGCAAGACATTAAAATCAGTTAATGGTTTGTATTGTCATTGATGTCAACTTGATATCATCTGTACGGTCATGAACATAATGCCAAAGACTTCAGAGAATCAATGGAAAAAAGATTATACTTTCAACAATGCATAAAAGTCAAGTATTCACTAAGTGACAGACAACATCGATGGAGTGCACACCATCGGTAAAGGCAAAGGAAAAGTCACAGTGATACCCGACGAACAGAAGACAGCGTTGCCTAACAAAGTAAAATCATAGGATGCCTGACGAGCTGAAAAATAGAGTTTCCCAATGAAAAAAATCCAAGGATGCCCGATGGACAGAGATCCCAATGCTAACTGGAGTTGCATCGACGGAACTGGCAGTTGTCACCGATGAATAATTGTAGAATTGACTGACGAAACAGAGAGTTCAGAAAATGACAAAATATCTAGCTGGTAGAGCTTAAAGATAGACTTAACTGGTTGTTTTATTTGACCGCAGTTAAATAATTGATTTAAAGAAGATTTATACAGTTGGAAAGAAGATAACTACGAGATAAATCAGGAGTTAAAGCCGCAAATCAAATTGGCTTGATTATTTTTCATGCCAAGAATCAAGAATTAAGGAATATCATGTCTATATAAGAGAAAAGCATAATTCATTTTTGTAATCACTAATCACGAGCAATCACATACACAGAAGGGGAGTCAATGGAAAGAGGATGCTGAAGAGAAACTGATGAAGGATAACTTCATTCAATCCTGATCAATCAAGCTAAGGGAGTGTTAAAGAATTCTGTAGACACTGACGAACAGTGAAGCACAGCATCACAGAGCAGAAAGTGTGGAGCACAAGGAATTGAATTGATACATTGATCAGAGAGGTATTGTACTTAAATAGATCTGAAAATTTGCAATTCAAAGTTGCATTAGAAACAGGTCATAATGTTTCAGTTTAACCATTGAAGCATCAAGTCTCTTAACAAAGCAGGACTTAATTGAGGTATATCCTAACAGATTGCCAAAAAGGTTGATTCATGAAAGTAGCATTGAAATTTCCTAAAGCCTATTGACAGCCTAAGAAGAAGGTTGATTCAAGGATGGTAGCAAGATTTGCCTAAAGCCTATTGACAGTCTAAGAAGGAGGTTGAATCAAGGATGGTAGAAAAATAGATGCCAGATACTAAGTGACAACCTCTATGTATAAAATCCTCTAACAAGGTTGCACTTAATAGTGTGTTTGTAACCTTTAATAGGGTTAGCTCCTAACAGGGCTCACTCTAGAAGAGTGAAAATTTGGGGTACTGGTCTGAGTGGTTTTTTCCCTTAACAAGGTTTCCACGTTAAAATCCAAGTGTTATGTGTGTATGGTTTATTACTTTATTGTTTTACATTTCACATATGCATTTCTGGATTGATTGGTATACTCTGCATATTTACTGAGTATCGGTAAATAAGTTTTACTACTTATCGGTAATCAAGGAGAATAAGGAAAGACAAGGTAAACCAACAGACAGTCAATTATTAGAATTATTTCATGGCATACATCTTGTAGGGACTTAATAATCTGAGGTGTATTGATTGGTGGTTAAAGATTAAAGGATAAATTTTTGAGACCACTAATTCACCCCCCCACCCCCCTCTCAGTTATTACTAACATTTGTGAGTTGTTTACTTTATGTGTATGCTCTTCGTATTTCAGGTGTTGCTTGGTTAAGTTTGATTTTGACAAGTTTAATATTTCAGTGTTGTAATACTAATTCACCCCCCCCCCCCCCNACTAATTCCCCCCCCCCCCCCCCTCCTCAGTATTACTTAATCCTAACAATTCATATCAGAGCTTGTAGCCCTTGGAGAGAAAGCCTAAAAGCTTGAGGGAGATCCAGATGGATCCAATTAGTTTGGAAGAAAACTTTGAAGCAGCTCACTTGAAGAAATAATCCTTTCTTGCAAGCTATTATGGTAGAAATATAGAAAACATACTTTTTATGCTCAGTGCTCTAGTTAACATAGAGAAAACTTAAAAAGAAGACACACAACGTATTCAAGTTTGGTAGGCAAGAAGAAAACATCAGATGAAAAAACACAATAAACTCAAGTGTGATGATTAGGCCAAGTATGAGTCCCAAGGTTCTAAGCTGATAATGTTGAATTATAATTCAAATTAAGAAGAGCTAAGTGATTCATAAAGAAACTTAAAGAGAAGCTTGAACTTTTTAGGAACCAAAGGCAAGATCTTATGGATAAGATTCAGGAAGAATATGATAATGATTCATTTGATCAAATTAATCAGCTTGAAAAGGACAAAGAGGCATTGAAGTATGAATGTGAAGTCACCACTATTCAGATGGCTAAAGAATTACAACAAGAGAAAGATGAAAAGACAAAACTTGAAGAAATATTGAATAATACAGATGTCCAAATGGGAAATATGTAGTTTGTACTTGATGATTAAAAAATCAAGTATCAGGAATTAGAAAAGTATAATCACACATTAAGGGAGAACTTGTTGATGCAAAGAATCACATTGAAAAAAATTATGAAAGCAGTGACAAATTTGATGAACAGAGGGAAAGACAAAAGCCTAAAGGAGACATGATAGGAGTTGGATTTGATAAAGAAGAATGTTCAAAATCTCAAGAAAGACAGACTGAAGGTAAATCAGTTGTGACACCTAATAATCCTACTCAGCAAGAGGAACCTAGAGATAAAATCAGACCTTTCAGAGGAAGATGCTTTAGATGTAAAAAATTTGGTCACATGAAGAGGGATTGAAAAGGTAAGACTTCTTATATGCCCTTTTATGGTTATTGTTTCAATTGATATGAATATGGACGCAAGAAGGTATAATGTAGAAAACCTGATCAGTCTAGCATTAAACAAGATTACATCAGAGAAGAAACAGTAGCTAAGATTACATGTTACAAATGCAACAACTTTGGACACATCGCAAGGAACTGCAGGTTGCAGGTTAATAAAAACATATCACCTCCTATATGTTATAAATGTAACAATCAAGGACATATAGAAAAAATTTGTAGGTATAATGGAGCTGCAAGAAACAAAAGCACCTATTGTTATGAAGGAAAATGTCGGTGATGTTGGAAAAAGTTTCGCAGAATATATGACTAAATTTGATAATCATTATGTAAAGGAAAGTGGTAAAGTGTGGAAAGAAAAGGAACAGAGTGATTCTAAGGTTCATGAAGATTCAGTAGATTCTATTGAAGCCTTGCTTGATGTTTCTACGTCAACTTAAATGGCCAAGCATGGCCTTAGGGGAAGCTTTTGAGAAATAATAGAAATCTATATAGCCCCTGTATATGTAGAATAAGATGATGTGAGCTTATGGAAAATAAATATGATTATTTTGGAGTTTCTATCTGAGATCGCTTGGTTATACATACTATATGGAATGCTCACCATAAAATTGGATGACTGGATCATTACAGTCTTATAAGTTCATTGGGAAATGTGTCAATCTATGCATGGTGAAGTATAAGTTCATTTACTTAGACATTTCTAATCACAATTTGAGTTGAACAGAGGGAGACCAGAGGAACAATTAAAGAAGCTAGGGCATTTCCATGATTGTTGAGTGTGCATAACCTAATTCATCAAGTAAAAGGTATTTTGATCTATTGCGCACTTTGTCTATTATGGATACTCCATTTATATTTGATGTTAGTGAGAGGCCGAGATACAAATTCAAGAAACATCCTCACAACTCCACAGAAGATGACCTTGAAAGCGTATTTTCACAAACACCCTATGGAATGCTTCATGTGAAATACATTAGGGCATACATACACTACAAGTATTAGTCATTGGGATACTTTGAGATATTCAAAGAGATGAAATACATGATAAAAGATGATGGATCTTGAAAGGATGAGTTCACTCATTTACAAAACCTCAATGTTATGTGAATGGTGGAACTTTACGAGTTTAATGAAGAAGAATGGATTAAGATTGTTCTTAGCATAGTCCATGATCAGTTTCTATGGATAGGTGAGAATCCTATTAATATTTCTAGTGAGTTGATCCATGATGGGTCAGGATTGGATAATACTGGCATTATCCCTACTATGGAGAAAAACATGAAGAAACAGGTAGAAACCCTAACACATTCCAAATGGGATAAGAGGGAAATGATCATAGCCAACATCTTTCATAAAGATGTGAGATTAATATCTATGATTTTGGGGATATAAAATTCATCATAGAAACCAACCTAATTCAATTTTCATGGGTCTTATAATGATGGCTTGTAAGATGGAAAAGGAAAATGTAAAATACAACCTATGTGAAGTTCTTATAGAAAAATTCTGGAGATGTCAAGAAAATCAAGAAAGACAAATCAAAGGCATTCAAGATTGGATCATTAGTGATACATATTTATGTTCATATACTTCATAAATTTCTTGAATGCACCCTAGGGAATGGAAATACAATGAACCTACTGGTATCCAAGTTACAAACAGTTATAGGAGACAGAATAGCACTTGGGTAGATAGAGAATTTTTTTCCATGTTCAAGATTATTCAAAGGAAAATGAATGAAAGAGTATGAATTCTTGAGGCAATTGTTGAGAAATACAAATATACAATTTGTTTAATTATTGAAACTGATTGTGTATTCTTTGAGGTAGTTGAACCTAGGAAGAAGTGGAGTTACCCAATGGGTTATGAGGTTAGTGCAGAAGTTCTAACAATGCAAGTTGAACATGTTCTCTCTTTTGAAATTGATTCTTCAGAAGAAATATGGGGCACTTATGAAGAAAAATCTGCTAAAATCATAGAGGGAAAAACTAGGGCAGCAAGGAAAAGAAATATTGATAAAATGGTTGATGATATTACAGAGAAGGTAGGTATAAACAAAGATGAGATGAAAGAGGTGAGGAATAATATGGTAGGAGTTTTTGGATTGGCGAGCACTACTCCTGCAGCCCTTCCACCTCCAGAAGTTGTAGAAGTTACTATTCCACCTCCTATTGTGGTTGATGTACCTGATACCACCCCTGCACCACTCAAGAGGACATCATAGACAAAGAAAGAAACAAAGATTCATGTGAAAAGAACAAGGTCCTCCAAACACAATTCAACACCTAAAAGACAGAGGACTGGTGTATAAAAGAAAGAAGTAGAAGAGAAGAAAGTAGAAGAGAAGAAAGAAGAGTAGAAGAAAGAAGAAAAGAAAACAGAGGAGAAAACTACTGAGAGACAACTTTGGAAACCAGATCTAAGGATGCTAGAAAAGAGAATAGTCGATCAACGAAAGTTAAATCAATTGCAAAGATACTATGACAGGTGCAATGACATTGATAAAATTCTAATTTAATACATAGTCATTAATCACATGCTTATGTTCAAAAATAATCTAAATGAAATGGGAGGAAGCATTCCTAAAGACTTGTATGATGAATTAGAGGTAAGGAAGTAGCTAGCACTTAAGGAAGATGATCAGAGAAGAATAAAGGTTATAGAGAATACACTTCCTATTGTTTCATTTGATGAGCATGAAAGGATATTGAAAGCCATTAAGACCCTGCTGAGAGTGAAAGATAGATTGATAAAGATTATGGGGAGGACGTATGATGAAGTCATTGAAGAAACCCACACAGATATTGACAAGGTACTAATGGAAACTGAACCTGAAAATCCTTCACCTCCTAAGCCCAAGGCTACTAATCCCAAAACTATTTTGAGAGGAGATTCCTCTAAACCTATAAAAATAAAAATTGACTCATCTAAGGATGGAGATGATAGCGGTTATTTTTTTAACACAGTTAAGCAACCAGACTTCTTTGTTGTTGGTGTGCCTATGTCTCTGGACACTTCGCAAGATATAAGTGACCCTTTTTAAGGGAATGTAGATACAATTTTTGAAGTATATGGAAGCGGTAAAAAAATTGCAGTCAATATGACTAAGACAGAGAAGGAAGAAGCCACTAAGGAAGACCTAAAAGAAAGTTCAGTTGTAGATAAGAAGGAATCAGAAACTACGGTTGAAGTAAAATAAGAAACAAATGTATCTATTCATGTTTCTTCATCTTTATTGTTGGCAAGTAGTGATGAACCTATGAATAATTATGTTGATGGTATAGATGAGGATAAATTTATGAATTTATCATACATAATTTTTTCTAAGGCTAAGGAAAGATAAGAATAGAGAACAGAGAAGAATTCAAAGGTATTGGAAAGAGCAATTGATAGTATCAACAAACTTCTACCCCTACCTTTCACTTTTCAAGGAAGTGATATAGTGGATAACTTGAACAAAGTCCTTGATGACTTTGATGTTCACTTTGACTCTTTAGAGAATGTTGTAGCAGTTAGAGCTGGAAAAAATTACATGGTGTAGAAGCTGGAAGAGGTATGCAAGTCAACAAATTGGAATTTGAGTATATTAGATACCATTATTGCTTAAGAAAATTATTTCATAATTCATTAAAGGAAGTTATACAACTACTGTATAAATCCTCTTGTGCACTTGAAGAGTATAGATGACATCATTGAGAATTAAAAAAGGACACTAGATGAAATGGTAAAGAGTTGTGGGTCCTCCTCACAAACTATCACTGAGTTGGATAAGGAAGTGTCCAAGTTGTTGGACAAATTTAGTGTGCTTGAGACTGAGAAGGGGAGAGTGTTGGGAAGATTTGGTGTGTTGAGGAGTCTAAACACTCTGAAACTATCAATTCTGGAGAAACACCTTTCAGATATGGAGAAAGCAAAGAAGGCTCTTACTAAAGACATGCCTATAGAAATGAAGGTCATTGAGATTTCATCTTTTTCTATAATGGTTTGATTCATGTTGGTCAAATCTTGGTGAAGACCTAGATAGCAGAGGTGAAGATCTTGGAAACCACTTTCCAAGATATACTTCACATGGTATGAGTTTTTTTATGGATTGTTCTGAAATTTTCTATGTATATAGATATAATTTTGAGTATAGCTTTTCCATTGATGTCAAATGGGGAGTAATAAGTATGAAAAATATACAGTCGATAGTTTGGTATTGAGCACTTAGTCATTTTTGACTAAGTGTTTCCATCAATGCCAAAGGGGTATATTGTTGGAAAGTGGCCAGATGATTATTGCATAAGGATTGTCATTTATGGAAACACTACTTATTGGCATGGTCGCTTGGTGTGCATTTCAATTTTGGAGATTTTGTTATGAAAAATGACTAAGTCTAGGAAGCAGTTGACAGGGTACATTTAAACATTTTTTACTAGAAATCATAGTATGTGACTAATTTAGAATGTGATATTAGAGGTATATTCTATGGGATTTAATTGACCTTCAATAACGATCTCATGGATTTTGGAGTTGAATAGAGAGAGTTACAGCTTGTTGAAGTTATGCGAAGACAATGCAACAATGTAACAGGGCACATGAGTGGTCGTGATGATTAAGAGAGTATTGTGTGGAATCTAGAAGTACTACTTTGGATTTGGATTGGGTCCTACAATAATTTTGTTGATGTATGATCACTGACTATTTATTTTCTATTTGGTTAAGTGTTGGACATGTTTTTTTATGTACTTGTGAGCCAACTAGAAGAATCTTTGAGATCGAGTATATAAGTGAAGTTTTTTGTGATGAGAAGGGGTGTGCAGAATGTGTAGATGAATTATGATGTCAAAATAAGATAACATATATTGTGAGCTTTAACTGAGATTACTTGAGCATAAAAGATGCTTGTATAGTTCATATTGATAAATCATTATAAGAAACAGTTTTATTTTGTAAGAGCAGTAAACTCCTTGTATACCCCTAACATGGTTTCCATCCTTTAACAAGGATATGTATTATGTAATATTCATCTCCTAATAGGGCTAGGTCTCCTAACAGGGAAACTATACTTTTTAGTACATCATTTGTGGATATCATACCCACTAAGTTTTTCCCTTGGCCAGGGTTTCCTCATGAACAAATTTTGATGTTATGAGTTGTTTACTTTATGTGTATGTTCTTCTTATTTAAGTACTTGCTTGGTTAAGTTTGAATTTGACAATTTTAATATTTTAGTGTTGTAATATTGATTACCCCCCCCCCCCCTAGTATTAATTAATCTTAACAATTAATTCATAATCTTGAAAGGTCCTTCTATTCCTATCCAGTCATAAGTTCCAAATGATGAAAGTTGGACCAAGCACCCAAGAAACCTATATAAAAGGGGTTTTAGTTGGAGGGAAGACCAGAATATCCCAAAATTAAACTCTATAGGTAGCATGGACATAGGAATGATTACATGCTCCCCACCACTAGTGCCAAATCTCTCTAGAATACAAACATTAAAAGAAAAGATGAGGTAAAAATTCTTCACTACTTTTAAAAAGGACACATCTAGAAGGCCCCTAAAAGCCCCTCTTTCAAAAATTCTCCCAGGCGAGGCACTTACTTTGGGCCACAAGATAGAGAAAAAAATTTCATTTAGGCCAATACAAACTATTCCAAACTTGCTCCCACCAGGGCACACTTCCCTCCAACTCTAGGTAACCTAAAGCAACAGAGAATTTTCCCTTTGGATCTGGCCCCCAAACAAACATCTCATTCCTTATGATCATTTTAGAATTTACTAGCTCAAATCCTAGCTATCTCTTGTTGGTTCTCTCCAGTGCCACCCTATGGCCATTCCTAGGGATCTTTCCAACAAGTCACTTCCAAGTGACCTTGAGCACATAAGTTATAAAACTCACCACTCTACTCCAACTAGCTTCAACAAAGATGTTACAAATGGGTTGAAGGTGATAAAATTGAGAAATAATAGGGGGTGACCATCCCAAGAATCATGTAAATAAAGAGAGTCAGAACACTTAGTGGAGATCCAAAATAAACTCTCCTTTATGAGTTACACCCCTCTTTTGAGAGTATCCCAAATCATGGAACCCTTCCCAAACAAATTACATTGAGACATGTCCACACTATAAACACCCCTAAGGTATTTATTAGTAATTATTTTGGCACTATCATGATCTTCACAAGTACACTAACCCCAATAAAACTGGGCTTCTAAAACCTAACCAATAAAACCTGCGGGCCAGAGCCTAAGCCCACCATCCAGCTTTGGCCTACACATAGAATCTCATCTAACATTAATCATATAGTGAGTGTGATTCTCATTGTCATTTTTCTCACATTAAGTTTTCCACATAAAATATAGGGTACATATATTTGTGTAGTTGTTGCAATATCTATCTTTGATGGTTAGTTGGATAAAAATACTAAATAATTATTTGTGACAAAATATGTTTAAGATATGGTTAATATAAGCTTCTCTATTAAACTAAAACTCCAAAATTGAAGAATAATTTTCTCTATGAGAAAAGAGTAGGAGAAATCAAAGGACTGGTTTTATATAGGCCTAAAACTCAAGATAAGCTCCAACATTCTTGATGAAATATTCAACAACCAAAAATCTTAGAAGGATAAGTGTGGTCTTGGGCTTGAAACAAGTCAAAACTCAAATTTTTATACTTCTAAAATGAAGAATAATTATCCTCGTTAATGAAGGGTAATCCCCTTACAAACCCAAACACACAAAAAAATAGACAAGTAAATATAAAATTCAAGAAATAAATGCTTGCCTTATATTATCCCCATGAAATGAAATGAAAAAAAATAGAAAAATAGCATGCTACAACCACATGGTAATTCTCATTACAATAATCTGCAAGCCAGAGACACCATATACACAATGAGAATTGTCTCTTGTAACCCCTATTTGTCTTCTTTATATTGGGAAGTTCAACTGCCCTCAAATATTTTAGAAAATGTAACTCCCCCTTTTTGAGGTCGACCACTTATGTATATTTTTTCCTATATTAGAATATGTTGAGGATATTTCCCAAAATAGGTTTTATCACTCACTGGAGTATTTCAAGATATTTTATTTTTCCTCCTAATGTAGCACAACTTTCGGAGGCCATATCTTTTGATTTGATCATTATATTTTCAATTATCAAACATCATTAAAAATAATATGAAGATATCTACACCATCATTTTGTCAAATATGTAAGAGCCACACTTTTTGGCTTGATTTGGGGCTTCAAATTCCCTCAAAAAATCATTTAAAGTTTTTTTTTGGAGAAATTTCCTAGAAAACTTTAATATCTCCCAAATGCCACAAGGTATTTGGATAATTCCTTCACCATTAGCTTGATTTCACTATTTAGGAGCTCTATGTAATATTTATTACAAAATTGACAACTTACTAAAAATAATAACCCTACCAAAAATAGTAACTCTTCCAAAAAATAACCCTTATTAACAACTAAAAAATATTTTTGGAAGATGCAAGATTGATCCTAAACCCTAGATGCTCCTACATCAAACACCCAAGGTAATTTGAGAAGTGAATTTTTCACATCTTTGGTATTTAGTTGAAAACCAAGGTGGTCAACCTCTACTTTTGATTGTCATAATGAATATTCAACAGGTCTTCCTTTGCATTTGACCAAGTACTATTCATATTTCCTATTTGTTGTGCTTCTTCCCACACAACTATCTAAGATTTCTTCTATATCTTCCTTATTTAGAGGGTGCTAAAATATTCCAATATGCTTCCACAATTTCATCTGTAATACTGCCTTCATGATACTCTAACAAGTCTAAAATATTAAACATAGGTAAAATTTTAAGTCCACTTGGAAACTCTACCTCATGAGAATTTCTAGAATCATGCTTCTTTAGGATTTTTCATGGTCCAAATTTATTAATCTTCAACTTATCATATATTTCTATTGGAAATATCTCTTTTTGAAGATGAACAGTGACTTTATCACCAATTTGAAATTCCATATATCTCCTCTTTTGATCTTCCTTATGTGAGAGGTGAAAATCAGTTATAAAAGAAATACAATAATAAAATTAAAGCATTTAATAACTAAAAATCAAGACTACACTCAAGATTTAACTGTAAAGAAAAACTTAAACAATAAGAAACTAAGGAAGTGTAAACCTCCTTAAAACCGAATCTAAGCTCCCTTTTGATGTGTTCATGCTTATGGATGTGTGCTTAAGATGTGCTCCAAGCTTCAAGTTGTGATTTTGCTTCAAAATGAGTTATTTTGAACTGAAAATGGCATTATAAGTTTGCATGGAAAGTGGATGATAAATGTGAAGTAATGAGGTTTATTTTATAGAAAATGGGTGAGGAATCAAGGGCTAGGATGCAATCTTGAGGAGAGGTCCAAATGCACCTAGAAGAGAGCACATGGATTGTGCTTCTTCAAGTGCATCATATTGTGACAAGTGTCACAATATGATTGGGTTGAAAAGAGGGAGTAATGTGACCATTTAGGGAAGAGAGCCAAGAATACTTTAGGAGATAAGGTTATTAATGAGGGTGTAAGAGCATTTATGAGGCATTAATGAGAGAATTAATGAGGCATGGGTGAAGGGATTAGATAGAGCTTGAGAAAGTTGACTTTGGGGAAGGGATTGAATTCCTAATCCAAAGATTAGGAATGTGACATCATTAGGGATATTTTAGGATTAGGGTTAGGGTTTAAGATAGGATTATCAAGGGTGAAGAAGTTGGGATTAGTTTGAACTCTGAGTTAGGTGGTTGGGATTGGTTAGGTTAGCATGTGTGAAGGGGTTGGTTTGAGTTAGAACTATGGGTTAGGTGGTTGAGATAGGTTAGTTAGGGGTTAAAGGGAATATTAATGAATGGAATTACATAAATAACATATTCATTCAATAATAAGGGAATAGGTTTTTAATTAATTATTAAGCTTTTGGTTGCTTTTGATAATAAATCAGGACTATAGCCAATTAATTGAATTAATTACGGCTAGGGGATGACATAGATCAGTTAGGTAATGCTTAATTACTTAGCTGATATGTCCTAGAAGGCATTTGAATATGATTGAATTAGGTTAATTAGATTTAGGTGTCTACATTTTTCCCCTCTTTGACATAGTATTAGAATAATGCTATTTCGAAGATGTTTAAAACAATAGACGATGCAAAGATGTGGACGTAGGAAAAGAAGTTTCCCCAGAGTGACAATTAGGATAGATTTAGAATAGGATTATCAGGATGATGCCCCCTTGAGAGGGCAGCATGAAGAAATAGTGAATCCCTAACGGCGTCTCAAAAAGATGGCCAAGAGAGATAGGATAGAAGAAAAAGGAAGGGGGGATAGAAGAATGAGGGAGGGAATAGTCATGTTTGCATCAAGGATGAAGGGTTAGGTTTGAGATGGGATTTGATTGGACTAAAAGGGATGGCTTTACTAGGGATGGGACTTGATTTCTTTTTTTTGGGAGGGGATGGGGGGATTTTTCTTGAATCTTGAGCAAGGGGTATTTCGGGATGGAATACTGCCATGTAGTTGAGCACTTATTTTTATATAGCAACACTAGAGACCATGTCAAGGTTACTAGGAATAGGAGGCCTTGTCATCGGTGTTGCAAAGGACTGACACAACAAACATGTGGGGGTTGCCCAACATCAAACATGAGTCCTAGAAGAGCCATGGTGGAAATGATGTTGGAAAATCCCACAACAAAATGACATTTCCCAAGTGCAGCATGTGAACCCAAACGGATTACATACATGCAAGGGTCACATCCGACTGAATCACAAGAGGAAACAAAAAGACCAAGTTTCGTATCCTAGGTGCATCCATTCATAGCATACCATGATATAAAGAATTGTGGAAACTTTGAGGAGGAGAACAAATGAGAGAATCAGGAATAATAACCAAGAACCAAAATCAAATTTCAAGATCAAAAATTCAATAACAAGATGCCTTTTTCCAGAGAGATCAATGATATGGGATGATGATTGGATTGAGATTAGGTCAAGAGGAAGGATACATCCTATAAGAACCCAGTGATGATGATGATCTAGATTTAGGTTAACGAGAGGAAGGGTACATCCTCAAGGACCCATTTCTAGAAAGATGATTGGATTTAGGTCAACGAGAGGAAGGATACATCCTTAAGGACCCATTTCCATGGAGATGCCAAGTGTGAATCTAATTGGCCAAAGATGTGATGAGATCAAGTTGTTGAAACAAGATTTTGTTATAAGGAACTTGCTGAAGCACAGGATTTGTAAATGGAACTAGATCACTTTCTGCAAGGAGACCAACCAAGGATGTGAAATATGTACAAGCGAGATTGGGGTCAAGACTATATTGACACAGACAGGATATTTACAGGACTGAAGCTCAAGGATTAGGATAGGATGACAAATATATACAACTTGGATGAATGAGTATATATAGGACTGATATTAACAAAAGCTCAGAATGTAGGATAGGAGGACCAATGTTGACTGATGCGAGCGATAATGGAACAACTAGGAAATATAGGCAATGATTAGGCCAAAGTGGAGTGGAATGAATGATATAAAGGAGAAAGAGATTTTGATAGATAATGATACGACCTACTATGTGTGATGTCTGATTGCTAGTTTTTCACCACACATACTTGTCCAAGGTGCCTGATTGCCAAGTTTTAACCATTGGACTATTGATTTCTCTTTATTTTTTTGCTTCTTTTTTTTTTTTTTTTTTTTAATTTTTTTGCTATCTCCAAGGTGTCTGTTTACCGGATTTTCACCAAGACTGATTTCTTCAGGACTTTTTATAATGTTTTTGGATTTTTTAGATAACTGAGATAAGAAGTTGTCAGGCATAGAAGCACCTGGGATGAATGATGTTGATTGGATCATTCAGAGGTTCTCTTTCAGGAGTGGATAATTGATATGCCCCAAATCCAAAGTATATAGTGATAATATATGGGCCTTGCCAAGTAACCTCGAACTTGCCTTTCTTTTCTTGATTAGCGCCCACTTTCTAATTCTCTTTGAGCACAAAGTTCCCTACCTGGAACTAGCGTGGGTGGATTTTATTGTTATAGCTTCGCTTGAGGTAATTTTGATATACAACCATGTGGTCATATGCTTATTGACCCTTTTCATCAAGGAGATCAAGCTGTGTGAGTCTTGCTACTATGTAGTCTTCATCTGTGATTAGGTCTTTGAGAGATACTTGTAAGGATGGTAGTTCGACCTTGATTGGTAAGACGACCTCGGTACCATAGACAAGGGAATATGGAGTGGTTCATGTGGGAGTGCAGAAGGAAGTGTGATAGGCCCAAAGGGCAGGATTAATTTGGAGGTGCCAGTCATGACCAGTATCATTGACAACCTTCTTTAGGATTTTTAGAAGTGTTTTGTTGGTTGCCTTAGCTTTGTCATTACCTTGTGGGAAATATGGGCTAGAGAAGTGATGATGGATGTGCAGGCGCTCACACAGATCAACCATATGCTGATTTTCAAATGGTGAGCCATGATCTATGAAAATGGTGGATGGAATGCCAAAGTGGCAAATGATGTGGTATAGGATAAACTTGGATATTTGGATGCTTTTCGTGAGGGTAAGTGGGATTGATTCAACCCACTTAGTAAAGTATTTAGTTGCTATGATAATAAATTTGTGTCCCTCAGAGGACAAGGGAGTGATCTTACCAATGAGGTCGAAACCCCAACATGAAAATGGCCAAGAAGGCACAATAAGATGTAGCTCTTGTGTTGGTGCATGGATCAAATTTGCATGTTGCTGACATGGTAAGAATTTCTTTACAAATTCATAGGCATCATGCTCCATAATAGGCCAATAGTACTCAATTCTAAGAATTTTTTTATCTAGGATCATTCCACTTGTGTGGGCACTACAGATTCCAGCATGCACTTCTCGCAATGCCTAGGCAACTTTAGTTTTATCTAGACACCTAGAGAGAACATTGTGATAATCATGACGATATAAGGTGTCGGCTAAAATAGTATAGAGGGAAGCTCTTCAAATAAGGTTTTGGCATTGGGTGTTGGTTAGATGGGGGGATATGATACCATTCTTTAGATAAGAATGGATGTCATGGTACCATGAGGACTGAGGACTAACCAAGACTAGACCACAATGTCAAATTTGATCAAACATTGCCTCTAGATCGTTTAGGTGATCCATTCTATTTTGTGACTTAGCCAATATATCATCCATGTAATCTTCAAGGATCTTATGTATCATGTCATGAAAGATGACAGTCACGGACCTCTGATATGTTGTGCCATCATTCTTGATCCTCATGTTGTAGCAGAAGGTACCCCGTGGGGTTGTAAATGTTGTCTTATGTTGATCTTCTTCTGCTATATGGATCTGATTATATCCTAAAAATCCATCCATGAGAGACAACATCTCATATCCAGTATTGAGGTACACTATCGTGTCAATATTAGGCAATGGAAAGTCATCTTTTGGACATGCTTTGTTTAGATCTCTAAAGTCAGTGCAGATTCTGATGGAGTTATCTAGTTTAGAGACTGGGACCATATTTGAAATTCAGTTTGAGTAGTCTATGGCTCTGATGACTCCAGCTGCCAAGATCTTTTCAAGTTCTGTTTTGACCATTAGTGCAACTTTGGGATGCATTTTCCAGAGATTTTGTTTGACTAGTTTGATGTTAGGATCCATGGATAGATGTTGTACTACAAGTTCTGGATCCAATCCATGCATGTGAGAGTAGGACCATGCAAATATGTCTAACTATTCTCTTAAAAGAGATGTGAAGGCCATTTCCTCTACTTCTGTCAAGGATCCTACAGTGTGAGCGAGTCGAGGTTGTTCCTCTGTACCTAGATTAACAGGTTTGATTTCTTTAATGATAATAGATGACTATTCTGAACTATAATAATTAATGATAGGGAGAGGAGAATATCCATCTCCTGTCACCTCTAAAAGATTTTCACCAGTAGAGAAGCCCTTTATTTTTGTTTTTTTCTGATCTGATAGTGCCCCATTAGGGTTTTCACTAAGAGATACATTTTTTTCTTTTTTAGTTTTCTTTTCAATTTTGCGGCTAGACTCCTCCTCTCTCCCAAATTATGATTCTGGGTTCAAGGTGTACACATCTGTAGAAGTCTTCCCCCAATCTAGTTGCTGATCTGTAGCTCCCATGAAGCTTAGGAGTGCAGCCATGCTTTCAAACTCATCGATCGGGATGACACTTGGTTGGTCCCAGTTAATGAGCTCAGGATGGAGGAGTGGAAGGTTAATGAAATGGAGGGATAATTGGTGAATGAAGGAGTTACCGAGGAAGATGTCATCATCAATATCATCATAGGCTCTCACAATTTTCTCTTCTAGGATGTTTTCAAATTCACATATGTTACCCAGGGGAATCTGATATTGGTTTTCTTAGTGCCCCTAATCATGTTATGGCCAATGCCAGATGTATTGTGTTCAAAGCCTAGACCAATGTGTCTTTGTAGTTTAGTGGCCTTGATGGGACTCGCATGCCTTGTTCTTCAAGGCCTAGTCTGCCTCCTTAATAGTTCCACTTTTCAGTGACCAGTTTATGGGTGGGGGGATATTTACCTTTGAAATAATTTAGGAGGCCACTGTCAGGAGGTGTGAGATCTTTGTAGAGACATTTATTGATATCAAGTTTCATTTCCTGGCTATTCAGAATTCCATGAGAAAGAAAGGTGGTAGGACCCGATTGCGTTGGATCAGGTGCCTTTTTCTCAATGTAACTGGATGGATGACCATGTGTATGTGGATCAGCTGGAAGGCCTCCAACAGTGAAAGCATCAGTTAGACTGTATTCTTTACAGCCTTGGTGGTTGATCTTGATAGTGGACAGAGTAGATACAGTGATGGTGTTTGGATTTGGAATATTTGTAGAGGAACTGGTGATAGATGTGCCAATGTTAGTCCCAGGATAATGATTTGAATCTGGATGGGAGGCTTGCAATGCATGGCAGTATGCAAAGGGCTTGGGATATGCATGGATAGTGATATTGACTCCGTTGTGTGGAAACTTGATACACTGATGATAGGTGGAAGGGATGACCTACATAGAGTGAATCCACAGGTGTCCAAGGAGGATGATGTATGGGAGGTCAAGATCGACCGCATGGAAAATTGTTTCTTGTACTGTCGGGCCCAGTTGAATGGGCAAGGATATTGTACCTTCTGATGCTCTTTCTATATTTTCATAGGATTTTATTTTGATGACATCATTCATGATATTAGCTTTAGTGTATCCCAATTTCTTTACAAATTTTAAAGTACAGAGATTCAAGGCCAAACCATTATCTATCATGACTCGCTTAACGACAAAGTTTCAGACCATGACGACGATGCAAAGAGGGAGGATCTGATCAGGCTCAATAGATGGCATGTCAGTGGGTTTAAAAGATATAGCATAAGATATGGATAAGTGAACCACAAGGTTTTGAAACTGCCCGGGATCCATGTTGTTGGGAACGCGTGACTCTTACAAAGCTTTATTCAAGATCTCTTGATGGACAGGTGAGGTGCACAAGAGATCCAAGATGGATATTTGGCCGGGTGTATTCCCTAGATTTTTGAATAAGTTATATTGTGCCCCAGAGGATGAGGTAGTACTAGCACCTACAATAGTTATGTGTCTGTGACGTATGGTAATAGCATAGTTAGCATTAGTACCTTTCACATGAATGACATTGGCAGATGGCTCGACTTGGGATATACAACTGATAAGGCTACCATGCTCAACATGAGTGGTGGTGTTATTACTGGTATGAGCGCTTTGTTTTCCTTTGTCTTGATTGGATGTTGATGTAGTGTGTGCATTGGTAGGTCCCATGTTATTGGCATGGTTTGGGAACACATTTTGGTAGATCTTCAGATTGTTATTGGGTAATGTTTTGTTTATATAATCTACTTCAATCTCCTTGCGATCAATTAGGTCTTGGATGTAGTGCTTTAACTTCATGAACTTGATCATGGCGTGTCCCTTAACATGGTGATAATCACAATATTCATGTCATTGAACCATTACAGTTTTGGATAAGAGTCCTCAAAAGGTTATGTTAGTGGAGGATATACTACCAAGTTTGTTGCCGCCATTATTCAGAAAATGACATCGATGGGTTCACCCAAAGGGGTGAATGTACACTTAGGTGCATTTTGATCTCTTCTTGGTCTTCTCTGTCCCTATTGGATGAATATTGCATTAGTCTGATTCTGGAAATACTGAGGTTTATGTTGATAATTGGGTTGGTTAGCTTGTTGCGAGCGTATGGTTTATTGTTGCACGGCTTGGTGTTGGGTTGCTTGTTGATATGTTGGGGGAGGTGGAACTTGTTGATACTATGGTTGTTGATAGGTCTACATAGGGGAATTCTATTAATAGGGTGGTGGTTGTTTGTATGCCTGGGCTGGGGAATTCTGTTGATAGTGTTGTGGTTGTTGGTATGCCTGCGCTGGGGAATTCTGTTGATAGTGTTTTGGTTGTTGGTATGCCTACGCTGGGGAATTCTTCTGATAGTGCTATGGCTATTGGTATGTAGGAGAGGATTCTTGAGGACTTGCCATAACAATCTAGACATGCTTAGTGTCAATGACACCATCAGTTACGACATTCTTATTTTTGTTTCAATATCTGGAACAATCATTGTTGCCTCTATCAGGTTGTGATTCTTTATAGTGCTTGATGGAACCATCTTCTACAAGACCCCTTTCAAGATCCATGCATTAGATTCTAATGTCCTAATAGGTCTGTATACAATTCATGCGCATATATTAGGCAAGCTTGGGATGGAGATTGTTAATAAAGATTTTTATGAGATGTTTCTCTAGGGGTTAATAGAACAACCTTATAGTAATTCCTTGCCAGCGCTGAAGGTACTCTTCCAGGCTCTCTCCTCCCTTCTATTTGGAATTACATAAATCAGGAAGAGAGAGTTCATTCTCTATATTGTGCATGTTTTGAGCTAAAAACTTATCTAAGAGCTCTACAAGTGTCGACACTGTACCATAATGGATATTGTAGAACCATTCAAGAACAGTCCCTCCCAAACTCTTGTAGAATAAGCACATAAAAAAATTGTCACTGTATGCCATGTATAACTCCTTTACATGACTGACGGGATCTCCCTTTCCATGATATTTGTCAAAATTGGGTGTTTCAAAGTGCTTGGGAAAGGGGATATTTGTGAGGGATCGGTCGAACAGATAGGGACAAACTTCCTCAAATTTGAAGGTCTTTGCTTCAGTTCCAACACATAACTCTTTTAGAGAATTCTTCATTTGTTCCCACTCTTGATTGGCTGGTGGGGGATTGTTATTTGCTGGCATGTTCATCCCGCTCATGAGATAGGGGTCGAATGGAGTTGGTGAATACAGAGGGTTGTGCGAAGGGTATGGTGGTGTTTGGTCAACATAGATAAGTTGTTGGGGTGGTGGGAACTGCAACTGAGGGGAGTATTGTGGTGGAGGAGGTGGAAATGCTTGATTTTGTTTTTGTATCTGCTGGAAGTAGGCTTGTATCTGGTGAGGTGTTGAATAAGTGAGTTGAGGTGACTGTGCACTTTCATTGGGTGGTGGTGTCATAGTGTCGAAGGATGGTGGATAGGTGTTCTGAGGTGGAATTCCCCCAATAGGTAGAATGAATTAGTTGGTATTGATGAGAATATTGGTTTTCTGTGGTGGAGGGACTGCTTGTGATGTAGTGGAAGATAGCATGGCCAGATAGTTGGCATAGCTGGATTGTTGTTGCTGGGTAGATTGGGTGGCAAATTGCATACTTGTAAAAGGATTTGCAATTTGTTGCAGCACCTGTGCAATGAGGGGATTGGGATTCTGTGCTGATGGTTATGGTTGTTGGGTAGGTTGAATAGGAGGTGGCGATGTGGTGAAAGGGTTGTACGATGGTTGTGCTTAAGAAGTGAAGGGGTTTGTGTTGTGGGATTGCAGGAATTTTTGTTGCTGAAGAGGTGGAAGTGATGGGATAAATGTCTGTGGCTGGATAGGTTTTTGTTGTTGGAGTGGTTGTTGTTGCTGGATTGGTTGTTGTTGCTAGAGTGGTTGTTGTTGTGGGATTGGTTGTTTCTGCTGGAGTGGTTTTTGTTGCGGGATAGGGGCATAGGAATTTGTGTTGGTGCGAAGGGATTGAATTATGGTTGTTGTGTGTAGGATGTAAATGGATTGGTGATCTTCTATTGTGCGGGGATGTGAAAGGCTTGCATGGTGGATTGGTAGTTATTCCAAGTGGATAACGAAGCACCTTGTGTTGTTTGACTGATTTGAGAAAGTGGTGGTGAAGGATTTGGGTTGGATTGTGCTTGTGGAAGAAGTGCTGGCATATGCTGTGATTGTGTTATGGGTGGAGCGTGGAAAGTGGGCCATTGTGGAAATAAGGGTTGGTTATAGGTATTGGTAGGTAGCATTCTTGTGGTGAAGTGTGCTTGCTATTGTAGGTATGCTAAGGAGGAAAAGGGTGAAACAGGTATGTAGATTTGGGTGTTTTGATGTTGCGAACTGGTTGCTACATTTTGAATGGGCTAAGTGGGGATGGGTGGAATGTTGGTTTGTTGAGTGTTGACTGGTGGTGGTGGGAATTGTGCAAAAAATGTTGGGATTGCTTAGGAAAGTGGATCGACTATGGTTTGAAGATGTGCAGATGCTTTCATAGTGATGGGATGTATTGCTTATGTTGTTGATCGTGGATTAGGAGGTAGGGCTCCTATGACTGAGAACAAGGTAGATGGAGGTGTCATGTGCACTATGGAAGGTGGGATGGAAGGTTGTACCATCTATGAGATAAGAGATCCCACCTGCAAATCTTGTTGCAGGGGATCAACAACTTCATTTTGGATTGTATAAGGACTTTCTCCTAAAATTCCCATAGGTTGTGTGATAAGCGTGGGTATAATCCAAGGTGGGAATTGGATTCCTTGTTGCTGAATATCTGTGAGTACCTAATTTTTGTCGCGTCCAATCATGGCACTTACCATGTGAACATGCGCTAGATGATTATTGAATGTTTTGATAGTACTCACGATGGGAATCTCATTAGTGTCTACCCAAATGTCTTGGATAGGTATGTTTCATTGTGGATCAAAGGAATCCATCGCATTGGAGTGATCGATCATTGGGCCACATGAACTAGCTACCTAATTAAGGGCCATGTATTTCCTCTTCTAAGTGGATTGTGTGATGGGTGGCATAAAATGAATGTCCTAAAGAGATGGATGCAAGATAAAATGTGAGGATTGTCCTAAAAAAGAATAAGGATGATGATGCTAAGATGATTATCTAGGATGACGATACCTATGATGATGGGGATACTTCTTGAAATCCTAAGGATGAATTGGTGAAAGAGAGTGATTAAGGATTGCTTTCATAATGTATGATCAAGGTGGATGTGATTGTCAAAGCCTAGGACAGACTTGTAGTCTTTGGTTTTGACAAGATTCTCGGTCAATATGAACCAACCTTTTTCTCAAGGTGATGAGGTTTCATAGATGGAGGGGGTTATCTTTAGAGAAGTGTGTCGTTCTAAAGATACCTAAGATGATGATCCTTGATTTAGGATGAAGAGTAAGCAACTCAAAAAGAGGCCAGGATACGAAGTGAACAATGCGCTTTCTAGGATGATTAGGATTGCTTAGAAGTTGATGCAGGGTTTCTAGGATTGATCTAGGATTTTGCTATGATTGGTTTAGGATTAACTAGGATGGTTTAGGATTGGTTTAGGATGGCTAAGGGATGGTTTAGGATTGAATGCATATTTACGCTAGGATTATGCTTTGTATGATGTGTGATGTGATTATAGGGATGACAACTAGGGAAGTCCTAAATGAAAGCTAAGTGATCTAAGAAGAGGAAGAGTGAGTGATGATGTAGCTAGTCATATTGCTCATGTGCGATGAAGGTCATGTTCAGATGCTAACTTCTTGCAATTGTAAAGGACCTTCTCATATTCTTCACGCTTATGGGTTTTTTCCTTAATGGATTCAATGATATGTTGATATTTATTGGCCTTAATGGGTTTCCCACTGGGCATGCCAGAAATGTGAGAGGTGAAAATCAGTTATAAAAGAAATATAATAATAAAATTAAAGAATTTAATAACTAAAAATCAAGACTATACTCAAGATTGAACTCAAAAGAAAACCTTAAACAATAAGGAAGTGAAAACCTCCTCAAAACCAAATCTAAGCTCCCTTTTGATGTGTTCATGCTTATGGATGTGTGCTCAAGATGTTCTCCAAGCTTCAAGCTATGATTTTGCTTCAAAATGAGTGATTCTGAACTGAAAATGGCATTAGAATTTTGCATGGAAAGTGGATGATAAATGTGAAGTAATGAGGTTTATTTTATATAAAATGGGTGAGGAATCAAGGGTCAGTATGCAATCCTGAGGAGAGGTCCAGATGCACCTAGAAGAGAGTGCATGGATTGTGCTTCTTCAAGTGCATCATATTGTGACAAGTGTCATAATATGATTGGGTTGAAAAGAGGGAGGAATGTGACCATTTAGGGAAGAGATCCAAGAATACTTTAGGAGATAAGGTTATTAATGAGGGTGTAAGAGCATTTATGAGGCATTAATGAGAGCATTAATGAGGCATGGGTGAAGGGATAAGATAGAGCTTGATAAAGTTGACTTTGGGGAAGGGATTTAATTTCTAATCCAAAGATTAGGAATGTGACATCATTAGGGAGAGTTTAGGATTAGGGTTAGGGTTTAAGATAGGATTAGCAAGGGTGAAGAGGTTGGGATTAGTTTGAACTCTGAGTTACATGGTTAGGATTGGTTAGGTTAGCATGTGTGAAGGGGTTGGGTTGAGTTAGAACTCTGGGTTAGGTGGTTGAGATAGGTTAGGTTAGGGGCTAAAGGGAATATTAATGAATTGAATTACATAAATAACATATTCATTCAATAATAGGGGAATAGGGTTTTAATTAATTATTAAGCTATTGGTTTCTTTTGATAATAAATCAGGACTATAGCCAATTAATTGAATTAATTAGGGCTAGGGGATGACATAGGTCAGTTAGGTAATGCTTAATTACTTAGCTGATATGTCCTAGAAGGCATTTGAATATGATTGAATTAGGTTAATCAAATTTAGGTGTCTACACCTTAACCTTGCATTGAATATTCATCTTATTAATATTATTTCTCACATCTTCTTGTGAATTCCTTAGGTGTTACACAAACTCTTCAAATTTGGTATTACTCTTTTCTCTTTTGTCCAACTTTAATAGCTCTTAAGCATTTCTGAGGCTACTTCGATATACAATATGGAATGATGAATTACCTATGTTCCCATTGATAGAATTATAGTATGAGAAATATGCTTATGGTAAAATTAGATCCCACACCTTATGTTTATCTCCTACTAAGCATCTCAATAGGTTCCCAAAATCCTTATTCACTTATATCTACCCATCAGTCTATGGATGGTGTGTTAAACTAAACTTCATATCTTTCTTCAATTTTTTCCACAATATCTTCAAAAAGTATTTAACAAACTTAGTGTCTCAATCTGAAACTATGCTCTTTGGTAGACCATGTAGTCTCACTACTTCTCTAAAAAATGATTGTACCACATGAAGAGCATCATTAGTATCCTTAAAAGGAGTAAAATGTGCCATCTTTGAAATTTTGTCTACCCCCACAATAATAGAATCATGTCCCTTTTAAGTCTTTGGTAAACCAAGGACAAAGTCCATACTAATATCCTCACATAGCCTCTCTAGTATAGTTAATGGTTGATACAACCATATATTCTACTTGGTTCCTTTTATGGTCTAACATATTCTACATCTCTCCACAAACTTCTTAACATCTTACTATAATTATGGCCAATAATAATGTTCACTAACCAAAGCAATGGTCTTACCTCGACCAAAGTGTCCAACCAATCATCCATTATTCTTCTCATTAATTATATTATCCCTCATGGAACTCTTTAGAATGCACAACTAGCTTTATTTTAATAACATCCCATCTTGGATTATAAAATTCAACCACTTGGTCCTATGTAAATTAACAGGATCCATGCAAGCTCTCTAGGCCTCACCAAAATCAAGATCCTCATAAAACAAAATATTTTATTTCATAGAACCCAACAAATTTTATCTACATATCTATCTTCAAAATTTTCCTCCTACTCATGGCATCTGCAACTTTTTTAAAATTTCCACTTGTGTTCTTAAAAACAAATGTGTAACCCTGCAAAAACTCAACCCACTTTAAACGCCTTCGATTCAAATTCCTTAACTATTCAATTTTTGTAAAGAATTATGATTTGTAAATAAAACAAACTCATTAGGCAAAATATAAAATATTCACTTCCTCAAAGCCTGAACTATAGCATAAAAATTCTAATCATAAATAAAATATTTTCTTTTGGAAATATTCAATTTCTCTCTAAAATAGGCAATGGGTTTGCCTTCCTGACTGAAAATACTTCCAATGTTATTGCCACTAGTTTCCCAGTTTACTTCAGATGCCTTATTAAAATCTAGAAGTGACAAAAATGGGTTAATTTGCAGCTTTTCTTTTCAACAAATCAAAACTCTTTTCTACTTTTGTAGTCCACTTAAGCTCTTTTCTATCCCCTCTCATTATTTTAGTTTGGGGGTCACATATACTACTAAAAACATTTCTCAACTTTCTATAAAAACTAGCCAAACTATGAAAAGATCTCACCTCAGTAGAAATATTTGGAGTATTAAATTCAAGGATAGATTTCACTTTCTTTGGGTCCATTTTAAGACCATATACTAAGACAAAAAAAAAATCCTAGTTACACAAATGCATTATTCACAAAACTGCACTTCTTCAACTTAATCAACAATGTTTATTCTCTTAATAGCTCAAAGAACCTATGAATATGTATCATATGCTCCTCAAATATTTGATTGAAAAATAGAATATCATCCAAGTAAACAATAAGAAAATTACCCAAAACTCCTTTAGTGCCTCCTTCATGAGCCACATAAATGTTCTCAGTGCATTGGTTATCCTTAAAGGCATGACTAACCACTCATACAAACCCTCCTTGATTTTGAAGGTTTATTTATTCATGTACTTCTCTATTCCAAATTTTTTGATATCCACTCTTCAGGTCTATCTTTATGAAGTAATAAAATCCACTCAAATAATCTATAATGTCATCCATCCTTGGCAAGGGAAACCTATACTTGATAGTAATCTTATTGATAGCTCAGGAATCTATACACGTCCTCCATTCTCCATTTTTATTTGGTTTTGGTACTGCAAGTACCACACATGGGCTTAAACTATCTCAAATAAACCTAATCCACAATAAATTGTGTACTTGTTTATTCAACTCTTCACTCTCTATTAGAGTCATTCAATGGGCTTCCTTATTTGGAAAAATGGCTCTAGGAATCAAGTCTACTTGACGACTAATCTCCCTTACTGATGGTAAATTTTCAGGTACATTATCATATACAATATCTTTTAACTCATAAAAAAAAAATGAAACTTCCACAGGTACATCTTCTACTTCCTTTTTGTCAACATTTGGAATTAAATCAAAATACATATTCTCATGCTTCATGCATTTGAGAAAATTCCTTCCATCAATATAATATATTCTTGCATTACTACATACCTTTTCCTCTATTTCCTTCAATGGATTTAGCTTGTAAAAAACTTCATCCTTTACTAAAGAATAGGTATTTGCATAACCATAATGTAATTCATGATGATAAAATTTTCATGGTCTCCCTAACAACATATGAAAAAAATCCATAGGCATAGTATCACATAATACTTCATCATTATAGTTTCCAATTTTGATCTTTACCAAACATTATTCACTAACCAAAGCCTTGTGGTCCTTCTACAACAAAGAAATTTGGTAGGGATTTATGCATTCTTCTCTCTAACTTCAATTTACTAAACATTTCCTCTAAATCAACTTTATCAGTACTATCACCATCTATAATAACATTGCACACTTTACCATTACACTTACATATTGTGCAAAATAAATTCTTCCTTTGTGTTAGTTCCTCCATTGATGTTGGCGACAATCATAGGCTCTATGTCCTTCTTCTCCACATTGGAAACATGTTCCACAAAAACCTCCCCTTCTTGGTCCTTTTCCTCTTCCTCTTCATCTTTTATCTCCATTATTTTGACCACGATCATAATAGGAATTTTTTAACCTTTGATTCTATGTGCTATTATAGTCATCATTCTTCTTTCGGTCTTAATTTCAACCTCCATAAATCCATCCAATGATCTTTCCACCATGACCTCTTCCATTTTTCTTGTACTCAAACCTCTTTCTTAGATTCTCTTCTACCCTCAAAGAAAATTGATATGCATCTTCAATAATAGACATTCTTACCATTATCAACTCTTCTTGAATAATATGCTTCAACCAATTTATGTAATGGGCAATTTTCTCCTTGTTCTCCTTAGAATGGCCTAGTGGAACCTATATCAACAAAGTAATTTGTATCCATTCCTATTCAGGAAAGTAATTGTCTGCACATAACTACTTGTCTTTTATAGCTTCTTTTTTCATCATCTTTCTCTTATTGAAGTATTATCATTCACTTTCATACGTCTTGTGTTTTAATATTTTGAGATTGTCACTAAGGGGATCTAGGAACATAATCTTATGAATTTCCTTCCTTAAAGACAGAATGTAATTGTGATTAGTCTTGAACATGTTTTTGATTAAGTTTAAAGTCTTATGTGATGTTTTCATGTAAACTCTAATGAAACTAAAAGAAATTCTGCATGTCTTACCATCACATTATGAATTATCAATCTGTGCTGATGATAAAAGTGGTCAAATTATAATCATGACCTAAGGAGTAATATTTTATGTAGGAAATTATGTCTTTAATTTAATGATATATTCTAATGTTTTGATGTTTTGAAAAGGATGGATCCTGATTTAGTTAATCTTCCATGGATTTTAATGTTTATCATTTCTCAAATGGAAAGGTTGTGTTATTATCTATGATCATGACCTTATGATTACAATATGTTATAACTTGATAAATAACGATAATGATAAATATTTCCTTTTCATATATTTAGATCTATATGTTATGCCCTAATTTAACTAGGGTGATCATTATTTTAAAGTTGTGATACTAATATTGGAAAAGAGGTTAGTAAGTATATATATATTTTTTTAAAATATGTTGTGCTTATGAACATGAGGGAATTTGAATAAATGATGTTATGGTAAATGTTTGTTTAAGAGAAAGTTGAGGATTATATTGATACTATGTCAATCTGGAAAACATGTATAATCTTTAAATATCTATCTTCTTATTCTTTTCCATGACATTAAATTATACTTATGATTTCCTATGTTATACATCATGAGCATAAGATATATTTCTAAAAATGCCTATCTAATATGTGACTTTCATGTTATTTATTGTTTAAGAAAGGCTAAGAGTGTTGTATAAATAACAAGTAAGAAGATCACATTTTAGATTTGTTTTATTTCTTTCTTCATATGTTAATTATATATTTCATCTTATGTTTACGGCTTTTATCTATCTAAAAGAATCAATGTTTAAAATGTTTGTTATGATTACTTATATTATAAATTACTCAATATGTGAGTATTACATGATGATGAAGAACGTAATGACTTTTAATTACTACATGGCATTTTTTAAATATTATAATCTTATTTTCCGCTCAATGTTTGTTTTATTATTGATTAATTGATTTTGTATATAGAAAAGTGAAAAGGTGGTGAATTTGGTTTGAAAGGTTTGTAGACGCTGTCCTTGCAGTCATTTTGGCGACTATCCCAATGTTATTCTACAGGCAGGAAACAAGAAGTTGACGGGGTCTTAAGTGGTCGCTGAAGCATTGACTTTTTATGATTGGTTTCCATTCTTGACCCCTTCCTCTGGGCTCACATCCATGTCAAATCCCTGCCATCCATTAGCATCTATTGGGAGTTAGTTGAATGGAGAGAACCAGATATGAACTAGTGGTGAGGTTGGGAAGGAAGACAAGGATTTCTCTGCTTACCAATTCTATTTACAACCTTTGACTGAAAGGAAGGATCGATCGTATTGGAATAGGAGAATAGACGCGGATGTTTGGGAAGATTGATTGATATAGGATCAGATGACCCATTGACTGATTGGATTCCACCACAGTGTTGACACACTCTGATACTGGCACCTGCTTCCTTCATCGCTAATTATATCTAGGGCTCTGATACATATATTTCTAAGGCATTGAAATGGCTCCCTTTCTCTTTCTCAGTTAGTTTGGATGGACACTCGCTCTATCCAATCCAGTATATATGAAGAGGGAATCTCTCTACATTAGACACGCCACATGGCCATTTGATCTAGCAATGTTAGAAGGAGTTTTAACTATTCCATCAAATATGCAACAGCATGGGTGCTTCCTCTATTAGCACCACATAATGCATCAACTCTCCCACGTCTGATGCAGATAAATATACAAAACAACAAACATTATATTACGCGCCATGTCCATATAACGCATCAAATCCAGTTTATCTAGCAGTTTGCAGATCCATTACTCCCAGTCATCGACTTTTGGAAGCAACCAAGGAAGGCTCTTATATAAACCAGACAGTTAAGAAGGTTTTCCAACTGAATGGTTGGTAGTTGTAATTATTGAAAAGAAGAGATTTGTATCTAAAGACAAAATAATTGATAAAATAGTTAGTTCTAGGTTAGTTTATAGCGAAAAGGTGTGATGATCCAATGCACCCTTTCATTTTTATATTTATATTCATTCGTAAATCTGCAAACAAGGACAGAAGAATAACATTAGAACAAGACATAATGATTGATATGTCAAAATTATGGATGTGATGGAATGAAAGATAGTTAATTTTGAAATCTGAATGCAAAGATCCAATACATCATTTCTTGTCAAGCAGAGATAAGTCAGTATTTTATTTATTGCGCAATAGTTTCTCGTTATTTCTTTACAATCAAGTCCTTCAGATAAATCAATTTGCAATTCTTTAAAATGATAGTTTCAATTTGTGTATAATTCAATTTAAGTTTATATTCTACATATTCAATTATTTCTTTCTCATTTTCGCATGGTTAAAATCTTATTGATTAAAGTATTGATCAATTAGTCTGTCATCTGAGAAATAGTATTAAATTGAAGTATTGTTTAAACTTTTCATTATATGCGCATCTCATAACGCCTTTAAGGTGATAAGCTTTTGTTTTCAAAGTTGTCTCTGAAGTTGAACGTAGGATTGAAGATACATAGACTTTGTTGCCCGTATTGAATTAAAGCACTGGTCTCTCTCGTTTGTTGAATTTGGTATAAGGTTTCATTATTTCAAGTTTTGAATTACTCTTTCATTTCATTTAATCTAGTTTGTATCTCAATCATATCAGGCAAATATTAAACACATTATATGTCATTAACAAATATATTTTCAGTTTTGTGATCTTATTAACACATTGAGAAGCAGGAGTCGAAGTTATTAGTTATCCATTATAGGAAACCTCTAAGAAGACTTTGAAGACAAGTTTTAAAGTGCAAGCCCACCAGCCTTGGTTCCATGGAATTAGAATTGTAGGAGGTTGTTGACACCTCATTCGTTGGCAAATTGATTATATCTATCTTCATTAGATAAGTGAAATCTGTTAGAAGTCCAATCTGTCGATTTGAGCACCAACATGGCCTATTATAACCAATACTCAATGGAACTCTTTTGTATATTCTTTGACAGATTTTCCTTCTTGTTTCAACCCTTGAATTCTCTTTAAAAAATAAAGCTTATAGTCAATAGGAAAAATTCTCTTCAATTTTTCTACCATCTAATCTTGTGTTATTATTTTCTCTTTTCCTCTTTTATTCCTCTCTAAGTGAACTTTTTTCCACCAAACTTTAGCATTACCTTTCAACTTGGTCTTTTTAAACTTGACCCTCTCAAAATATTATACTTCACACTCAAAATTCTTTTCCATATCATTGATCCAATCGATCAACTCTTATGAATTAATATTTCCAAAAAATATGGAAACTTCAATCTTTGGCCTCTTTCCAATCCTAGAAACGGCCATAAAAAACCTAGACTCGTCAAGATTTATGGTTTCTTCTTATTCTTCCTCAAACTACCATTCTTTAGATTCATCCTTAGTTTCATCTATTTCCCTAATATCAACTCCTTTGTACAGCTCCTCTTGCAGTGCTTGAACTTATCACTTGGGGGCTCTAAAACCCTCTTCTGTCACACTAGGGATTCTTCCACGATAGTTCCTTTGTGGAGGATTTTTTTCCTCAAATTTCTCTTAGACCCACAATCATAGTCATGGTGGAAATTACCTCATGTTCAATGATTTTATTACACACTTAGGAACTTCTTCTGATAGCACTTCATGAAGGGTACTTCACTTACAAACCCAAACACACACACAAGAATTCGAAAAGTAAATAGAAAATGCAAGAAAGAAATACTTGCTTTATATTATCCTTGTGAAATGAAATTGCAACACTCAAAATCCAACATGCTACAAACACATGGGCATTCTAATTATAATAATTTTCAAGCTAGAGCCACCATATGCACAATCAGAATCGTCTCTTGTAAACCCCACTCTTCTTCTTTATTTTGGGAAGTGACGAGGATAAAAATGAACAACCAAATATTATGAACCCCAATCTAGCTCAATCATAATAAAAGATTCAAAAAATCCTTCAATCATTATAGCAATGGAATAATACTTCACAAAATCACAAACAAAGAAGATAAACACTAAACATCACATAATGCCCTCATGAAACACTTTTTCATCCTATCATCAAGATATTGTGTGAATGGAAAATGGGTGCTCTAAGGTTTGTTAGCACAAATCACAAGAGGCTATGAGAGAATGGAGATGGTTGATTAATGGAAAGTTATGATAATAGTGATGATAATGATAGGGTAGCTATTGGCTCTCAAACATCATTAGTGTGCAAGGGAACATGCTCTCCAAACACTCAAGTATAAAATATCACAAATGCATTATGGGTCCAAATGTGAGAAGAAAATGATATTTTATAAAATTCTTATAAGAATTGAGGGCTAGGATTAAGAGATGCCAGGAGAGTAAGTAGGATTGAAGAGTAGGTGAGAAGATATATAGGATTAAGGAGATTAAAAGGCAATAGGAATCAATGGTTGATATTAAGAGGTTGTAGGAGTGGTAGGTAAAGGACATTGGCTTTATAAATAAAATATAAATGAAGAGACAAGTGACACTTTTCACAAGCTCAAAATTTGGGGGATGATTCATGTGATTGATTAGCTTAGGAAGAAAATGATTTATGAATTTATTGAATAAAAAAAGGTGTTTATTTCATAGATAAGATAGTTATGAGATGGAAAATGGGTTAATTAGACAACTATACATTTATTTAATTTTAAGATAGAAAATGCTTAGTGAATTAGATTTAAAAAATAGGAATATTTATTTAAATAATTGATGAAGAGGGTAGTGAATTAATTAAATAAATATGAATATTTAGTTTTTGATTAAAATAAGCAGCAAGAGGGTGCTGGCCCGTGGTACAATAGAGCAGAATCACAATGGACATGTCAACAACATATTAACATGAACAAAGGAAACTGCGAGAACATAACAGCCAAAGTGCAGTTAAGGAGGAAAGTCAAGGAACCAGTAGAAATTCATAGTCAGCACACCATGAAAGCACATAGTCTGCACATGACAACACATTGAAGGCACCATAGACTGCACATTACCAGCACCATGAGTCCCACCAGAGCC